>CABFPE010001401.1:19321-37678 GCA_900660155.1 Hofstenia miamia | reverse complement strand
TTGGTTATAATAATTCCCTCTGACAGTGCTATGGTTGCTTGTAAAACAATACTTGTACATGAAATTTTTTAAATCAGACTTTGTTATCGTGAGTAACATGGCATTAAATAGTACTTGTCTAAGCCAATTAATGTCAATTTGACTTGTTGAATTCATATATTATTGTGGAGTCATAGTAAACAATCTAAATGAAGTGATGGCAGAAATATCTTATCTGAATTGTTAGCCCTGGCAAGCTGATACTTTGCATTGATTTCAATCTCAAAATACATGTAAAGCTGGGGCTTTGGTTTAGATCTTGAAATATGTCTGCACATAGAAACATTGGTGCACCTTTGATCCCCTGAATTTAATGTTTTTGCTTTCATCATTTTCACTAATTTGCATTATTTCATGTGTTATTAATATTTCTGGTTTCTAACTCTTGTATTTTAATTGAGCATGTATTAATATTGGTATTTTTTAAGAAATATTCAAGCTAACAATTGGTATATGACTGATATTGTAGAGCTCCTACACTTACAAAATATTAGTTTGTAATTTTCTCAAAATCTTTAGCAAATTATCTATAAAATACCATGCGCCTATATTTTTTATGAGTGAATAATACACTATTTACAAGCATTTGTATGTTTAGAAGTCAATCTCAACATGGAGTTGTGGCTAATTTAATGATTAGGAATCATATCCAGTAATGGGAAATTGAGTGTGTAGCAGATCATCAACTACAAGAACAGTGAATTGACTGGAAAAACGTATTCTCATTTCTATGGCAACTACACCATACAATGGAAAAGATATCAACAAGACTGTTAGCAAGAGTCATAAACCAAATAAACTGAAAAAACGTGCAAAGTCAACAAAAGATGTAACAGTCAGGAAGTGTGTACACCCTTAAAAAATCTGTATAAACCAAAAAGAAATGCAGAGAAAAGACTGTTGTGTAAAACTAATATCATAATAGCATTTAAAATTTTTCATTAAACAAAATTGACTTTCTTATGTAGGTCTATATTTCATACACCTGTAATGTTTAAGTATGGTGACTATTTTTCCGTTTTGTATTAGTGAAAAATGAATTAAATGCATTGGAATTTTTTATGGATAGGAAACAGTGGTGAAAATGAATTAATTACAATGATTGCAGATGTCAATCATTAGAACATGTAGAATTTTGTACAATGAAATAGCAGCACATTTGAAAAATGAAAATGTAACCCCTTGCATGTAATGCTTAGATTTCCCAAAAAATGAATTAAATTATGATTGTAGATCTTAATCATTAAAAATGAATGGAAAATAGCAATGTGTTTGAAAAATGAAATTTAGCCTTTTGCATCTAATGTATAGAAAATAACAAATTAAATTTTTACATAGACTAGCTAAGCAATGTGTGGAATTTTTATGGATAGGAAAATTTTTAGTTGACAATGTATCATCACAAACACAAAGTATACCCCCAGCTAACAATGTTATGTATATTAACAAAAAAACATTGTTAAAAATTAATTTGCTCCACTTAATTTTGTCAAATCCATTTCTTGTCATCAATTATATAACTTTCCCCAAATCCTAGAAATCAAAAAATTAATTCACTCAATTTTTATTTGTCAAAATATTTCGTCACTAGATGGCGTCCAATAAAATTGCTTCATTTCCACATGGGTTCATGCTTATCTCTTACTACTTATGAACTTAATGATTCTATGCAAAATCAGGCAGGAAATTCAAATTCAAGATGATATTGTATGGAAAAGATTTAAATTGATTATACCCACAAAAACTTGAACTAAGCTTCTAATCAAATTAAGGCTCAGATTTTGTGATGGAGAAAACAAAAAACTTTATTAGACTCTATGTATAATTGCCAGGCATTAATGATGATATTGAAAATAATATAAAAATCTGTCCAGTCTGCCAAAGGAGAGACAAAATTCAAAAAAGGAAACACTAATGCTTTACAAATGTCCAGACATCCCATTCTACAAAATTGGTATAGACATTAAAGAAACCAGTAAAAAGATACTTCTAATAAGCACAGATTACAATTCGAGATACATTAACTTGGAACCCATAAAAGACAAGGCAAGCTATGCAGTAATCATGCATTATTAAGCAAATTTTGTCAGCATGGAATACCCCATACAATAATATTGGACAACAATCCATTTAACTCGCAATAATGTGCTATATTTCCAGAGAAACTCGGAAAAAATATTCAAACTTCTAGTCCTCAATATCCACAATCTAATGGTGCTGCAGAGAGAGTCGTGCAGATTTTTAAAGGCATCTGCGTAAAAAGTTCAAAATACAAATTAAATCGAATGCACTACAAAAACACCCCTTCTATATTGTGCGGATTCTCACCAATGCAGTTGATCAATAGTAGATGAATGCGAACAGAAATACCAGTCATAGACACCTTCTTAGACCTACCATCATTAATCAAAAGAAAATAAAGATTTAATGCAAAAAATATAAGTAAAAGCAGCTTTATAATTAAAAGGCTAAAGGCCTAATGCCATTAAAATTGGATGATAGTGTATGAATGATAAACAAACATGATATGCTAGGCAAAAATTGGCGAAATGCAGAGAATCAAGATAATATATTGTAAGAACCAGTGAAGGAACCTTAAGACGCCATCGACACTTGCTTCAGCTAACTAGCCTTAACTGCCCACAGTTGGAATCGGTTTGAGAGAACTGACTGTTTGGTTTATGGAAATGAAGTGATTTTATTGGACGCCATCTAGCGACGAAATATTTTTGACAAAACTAAAATGAGCAAATTAATTTTTTAGACAATTTGTTTAGTCCAAATTGAAAATTTTTCATTTTTAGGATTTAGCAAGGTAGGTATCTTTGGTGATAAATTTCACTTAGGACATGTTTGCTGCAACTATAATTAAACATGCAACACCATGGTCTTAAGGAAAACAATTCGTAGATCCAAAACACAAATATAAAACGTTCTTTGCCGTCTAGCATTTCAGGTAAGATTGAAGTAGGCTGCTGTACATTTTGGGAAATTTCGGGTACATCGGTTTTGGGTACGTGTTTAAAAAACCTGTTTGGTTTTGGTTCCAAATTCTGTACCCGATTGCAACTGTGTAGCTGGTGTGATTATTATAGACATGATTACAACGATTTTACAACTGCTGATGATAATGCCGAAGAAGAAGGAGAATCCAAGAGCCATGATGAAACATCATCTACACGTTCCTCAGCAAGATATGGATGTCCCGAAGCTGGGAAAAATTTAAAAAATTAATAAACAACTAAATTTAAAGGGAGACATATCCTGATCACATGAGTTTTAATGCACGTGACTATGCTACACTATTTATTTGTTCGATATAATTTGGTAATTCATTCCATATGTTTATACCTGTGCTTAGAAATGAGTTTTTCATTATTTTGCACCAAGAAATTCATTTTTGTTATATGAGAATGTATTGTTAAATATTTTGAAGAACGTCGCTAAGACATTAATATAGGTATTTACATTGTGGATGTAGAAATAAGTTTGAAAATTTTCTGTATTCAATATTCTTGCCCTTGTTATAAGCACGGAAAGCATAATATAATTGATAACTATCGGCCAATTATTATTCTTCCCAAAAAATCTTTGTTTTTTGAAAGAATAAATGTCGATTATGTTTATCCCTTTGTACGTTCTAAATTATGTAAGATTCGGCCTCAGCATGGATGTATTGAGATTGGATTTTCTACTACACAACTTCTGTTGTTCCTTGATAACATTTACAATAACCATGAAAGTCATATATTCTATATCTTGACTTTGCAAAAGCATTCGATTCTGTGCTTCTCAATTGTTCATTGTTAAAATTATCTCAATTTGGAATTGGAGGAAGCCTTATGAAATCATTTAGATCATATCTTGAAATCGATTTCAATGTGTTACAAACAATGTTTTTAAATCTAGCCCTCTGCTTGTAACTATGCCTTTTCTCAGAAGAATTCAACAAAAATTCAAGCAAATTAAACAACTGTGCAACCAAATTAAACACATGGCTTTCCTTGAAAGCAAATTAAACAAAAGTGCAAGCAAATTTAGCACATGGCTTTCCTTGAAAGCAAATTAAGCAAAGTGCAAACAAAATAAACACAAAATTCTACGTCATTATTATAGCATTTAATCACTGTTATAATAAAAATTTACAAAATTTCAATATCATTAATTATGTTAGTTAGGAATTATAGGAATTAAGTAATTCACAAAAGATTGATAATGAAAATACAGAATTTGAATGTGATGAGTTGTCCAGTTGTTCATATTTTTCAATGTAATTCAGCAGAAAAAGTTTGTATTTCGCATTTATATTGAGTTTCGAGCTTTTTAATTAGTTCTTCGCGTATGTTTGAAAATAGAATACTACTGCACTCTGAGGTGGCTAATTACCAATGAATGAAGAAGTTGTACAATTGCATTTTCTGGTAGTTGCCTTAGAACGTGGCCTATTGTTTTTATACCAATAGCAATTTTCTTTTGTAATGATTTAACATGTTCATTAAATAATAAATTTGAGTCAAAAGTAACCCCTAAATATTTAAAAGAAGTAACTTCGGGAATTTTGGTATTTTTTACAATTAAAATTTTTTTAGGACGATTTTTTTTCAAAATTATGAGGCTTAAGTAAACAAAATTCAGTTTTTTCGGCATTAATTCGTAATTTATGCATTGAAAAGTAATTGCATAATGATCGACAGGTTAACTCAATTTCATTTATTGCCTTATCATCAGATTTGTCTGCATAAAATACACAGGTATCATCTGCATATTGTATGAGATTGGTCTTGGTATGATAATTCATTTCATTTAATTACCAGGCTTAGTAAATGTATGCATCTAAAAGTTTAAAATATGCGCCTACAATATGCAACATAAAATACCTAAATATGCATCTAAATACGTAACTAAGAATAGGTAGAAGAACAAGTTTTTATTGCAAGGAAGTATTACAACCACAAAATAGTAAATGATAAAGATTTTCTTCAGTATGATCGGTCAATTATCAATTATCGATAATGAACAAAAAACAAGAAAATGTTTTTAATAATAAAGTCAATTTTACTTAAAACAACTTCAGAGAAATATGAGTTCATGAAATGTTTCTGGATTCAGACTTTCCCGACGCGTAGTAATTATATTTCCTTCGTCAGACCAATGTCTTTCAGTGGCCACCACAGTAGCCGGAATTCTGAGGAGTCCTTGTGCTTTTTCGCTAATTTTTACGTAATGTAAGGAAATTTTATTTAAAAAAATTTTTTGATTGTTTTTGGCACTTTGATTGACTATTGTAGCATCATCCACACAAATCTAAAAAATGTTCGGTTGATGTCAATTATCAATAGATTAATCGCACAGCCTAGATGATTAAAAATATTGTAATCAAATCAATTCGAATAATTTAGATTATTTGTATTATGCAACCAAGAAACAACATGTGTCAAAAAAGAGAGATTATTATCAGTCGATAAAAACACTTTTGACTAAACGAGGGGGCAAAGTCACTTCCATTATTTTTAGCCGCCATCTTGGCAGAGGCCTCCATAGCTACGCCAGTGGTTTGTTTAACAAATTAGTATGAATTTCTGAGTAATTAATCACTTTTATTTGCTCATTTCTCTTTTTGTTAAAATATGGCACAAAAATTTGAAATATATCATTTAAATATGCATCTATGCATTTATGCATGTATACTAAGCCTGTTCATTACATACGTGTCGCAGGTTTGAGAGAAACACGTCAACTCTTTTTAAATGATCGTTTATTTGAGCGAGAAGCTCGAATATTATTATCAAAAATTTCACACACGTGGCGCAGGTTTTAGACAAGCGCGTCACCTCATTTTCAATGATTGCATATTTTGAGAGCAAAATCGAATGTCATTATAAAGAATTTTACACACATGGCGCAGGTTTGATAGAAGCACGTCACCCCAGTTTTCTATGATAGGTTCCATGCATTCAACTTCAAAAGTGTTTATAGATCTATTTAAATATATTGTTTTTGAAAAAATAAATATATATTTTATTTCAAAACATCAAAAATTAATTATTTAAATATATTTTAAAATATTGTAAGGAAATTTAATTCAATATTTCCCAAAGAGTATTGATATATTCCAATGCGACTTGTTATAATATAAAAACAGAACTCATTCCAAATAAATTGGCAAAATCTTTTTTCTTTTGTCTCTTAAGACTAAAAATTTTTTTTTGTAATTGTGATGCCAAACATTATACATATATCCGAAAAAATGTATTGCGATGGAAAAATGAATATATTATATTCTATATTTTTCAAAATAAATAATTTATGTACATTTATTGCCAATATATTGAAATCTATATATTTATATACACTTCTGCATGCATTTAAATGAAAAACAGGATTTTTTATTAAGTGCAGGGCTGTCACAATATTTATTATTTTGAAAGGATATTTAAGCAATATATTTTTGGTTTCTAAAATTATGGTCATATATTTTAAATGAAAGTGTATTGCAATTATATATAGTTTCGGGTTTGTTTTGTTCTAGAAAAAGAAGAAGAAAAATCTATATTCAGAAATTGTTTTAACAAAAAATAGAAATACTGATAACAAATTCTGAAAGCGCCAAGAAAGTAATACAAAATTAAACAAAAAAAAGAAACAACAAATATTTACAAATAAAAAGTAGTTAACTTGGGATTATAAAATTTATAACCTCGCCATTTCAGTTTTTTTATATTATAAGTGCAAAAATATTTTTTAATATCCATTTTAATGTTTTTTAATCTACTTATTTGTTTAATATATTTTGGTAATTCTTTCCACATATTTTTAGCTGTGTTTAAAAATGAATTTTTTTGCATCCATGGGCGTACGCGGATTTTCTGATTTGTGAGGTCATCTAGTATAGTGGTCAAGTAAGTGATCAACTTTTTGAAAATATAGACAAAAATATACCTTAGAATTGCATTATTAGGAGCCATGTTACAACTGCATTAACAAACTCTATTTTTACATGCTTATTTTACTTTTAGCTTTGTTGTCTAGGAGGGGTTGCCTGACCTTCCAGGGGGTTTCGACCCCTCCTAACTCACCGTGGCTACGGGCATAGGTAAAAAATAATTATTTTGCAATTTCTTTAATAGTTATTTGAAAATTAATATGAAATGTAAATTGAAATTTACCGCCAAATTAGCATCATTATAACATGTTGTTTTCCTGCAACCTGTTCATTCTATTACATTTATCTAATAAAGTTGGGAGTGGTTATAATTTTAAACTATTTTACCGGCTGAAGCAGTTAGTAGCAGTAAACCAGACAAGCTCATACAGTGTCATGCGTACAACACGCAGCCCTGGCTGTATACGGTTAGGTGAGACATGTAGTTATTTCGTTTAACTCCATATACCTAAAGCATTTTTCTCATTGCAATTTGAATTAAGCTGAGAAAAATAATATAAAAAGAAATGACTTGCTTAATAAAATGTATTGATTTTTAGATGATAAATAAAGCATAAATACGTATTGTAGTACTATTTTTACCTTAATTCCATGTCTATTGTCTCATGCATGAATAGGTATAAATAATCAATGTCTTATTGCAAAATTATATTTTCGCATTTATGTAGTATAATACATATAATATTGTATACATAATCAAAACTTAAACATTACATTCTAAATGGTGGTTTAGCTAAAAGGAAAAGAAATTCAAGTTTCATGGAAAAATCAAAGAAACAGGAAAGTAGCCAAAGGTAGTTAAAATTTCAACATTCTTCAAAATACAGTCTTTAGCTTTAGAACAAGTTGTTTGTTTTACTTGTCAAATGGCCAATACAAAGGGTCTTCTAAATCTTGCCCAAAAGAAAGAGCCTACTTTTATTTCAACCGGTTTTAACAATTGGAAAAGGCAACTAAACTGTTTACATCACGTCAGCTTTCGGAAACCCACAGATTTGCAATATCTCAACTTAACTTTGTCAACCAAGATCTTCAAAATTATAGAACTTTTGAAGAAATGCTTCTAAGTGGTAAGATCACTAATGCATGTTTAACACAACAACATGGTCTCAATGTCTCTCTATTAAAAGTTCAACTGCTGCTGTTCCTGAATCAGAAACAAGTTCAAAATCTATATGATGCGCAGCTTGTATATCAAAACCTTATTCCAGAGATTCGCACGCATTTTCCAGAAGTGTTGAAAATACTGAAGTTGATACTTGTTATGCCAGTGACATCATGGGAGGCTGAATGCTCCTTTTCAGCCTTAGGAGGTCTCAAAACTTGGCTAAGATCAACCATGACCCAAAGGAGGCTTAACTATTTTGCAGTGTGTCACACACATCAAGACATTCTTGATTCAGTTAAAATCGATGATTTGATGGCTTCATTTATTAATAGCACTGAAACAAGATGAAGATTATAAGGTAAACCATAAATTTTGATTTTGTATTTACTTTCGCTATTCTAGTATAATATACATTGTATGCTTTAAATTATTTTTATGCATTTTGTATTAAATTTTTATTAGCATAAAATCCTATCCCCCCTAATTTAGAAAATAAATTGACGCCACTGGTATTAATCACATTCTAAAAAATCTGTGGATTTGGACACATCTATGGGTAAGCTTATTTCTCTGTTCAAAATTTGTCATAAAAATGATTCTTGTGTTTGAAGTGAGTTTTTTCCATGCTTAGTGTTCAAATAATATTGCAGTCTAAACCCATGACAGCAGCAGTTACCCTTAAGTACTTTGTTTCTGTCAATAGAACATCCAAATCCGCTGTACAGAAAATCAGAAGTCGTCACAATGTATGATAAAAATGAAAGACGGGACGTTTCTTTATCCAGTGGTGTTTTCAGATTTAAGATATCTTCATTACTTAGTAAGTCATGAGAGCTCAAAATTTTTTATAGAAACTAGGGGTTTAGTTACAATTACCTAGCCTCATATTATAAATGAATACTTCTGACAGGGATTAATAATGGCTTTATAAATTCATTTATTGATACATGTCTAATGAATATATATTTTTGAAAAAATTATTTCTAAGAAATGTCAAACTTGAAATCAAATTTTCAAACTTCTAAATTTTAAATCAAACTTTGAATTAAATGATATTCAAATATTCAAATCAAAGTTTGAAAAGTATTCAAATTTCAAACTTCATTTTCGTCAAACTTTGAAAACCCTGGTGGTGTGCAATTATAACGATTCAAATTTGTTGAGGTGATGAAAGTATTTGGTTTTATTATTTGTTATATTGACAAACAACTCCTCCTCCAATATTTAATATTTTCCGTCCATATATGGTATGTTAATCTGATTTTTTCAATTTCTGTATACATTATAAACTTAGCATTAGAAAGAAATTGCCTGAAATCGAAAGTGCTTCTATGTTAATTGATGATATAAGAAAGTTTTTAATCATTTGCATTTTTGTGATTAAATTAAGAGGTCCTAGACCTGCACCCTTGATAAGTAATAGATCTTTAAATTTGAAAATTTGTAAATTACTTCCTAAAATTTTTTCAAAAATTATGTTTAGACACGTTAAATAAAATCTAACGTTAATTTTTAGGATATTTTTACAATTAAAACTTTTGATCCAAGAGTTAGAAGCAGGTTAAACTTATAACCACTACCCTCCGCAAGGCTCACGCTTTCAAGACCTGCTGACGAAAAAAATGTTTTGAATGTATTTGGCCCAACAAATAAAATTTCAGGATGAATTCGACCCGCAAGATAAAACTTTTGTCCTTAATATATATATTAAATTGAAATTCCTGGAGTCTTAAACTTGATACAGCTTTTCTCGCATATTGTCTTAATAACATAGCAACTAAAATATGCAAAAAATCATAGCATACAAAAAATTTCACAATATAGATGTTTTTTTGGGTACACGCTAAATTAAGATTATTAAATTTTTTATTAAATTATAGCATTAGGGTTTTTCAAGCATAGCATTGCTATAACAAACTAGAAATCATCATAAAGCAAGTTTTAAGCTGATTCCTTTTTAGGGCTGTATTATCCCAAGGGCTAATCTGGTCCCTAGACCATGAGCCCGCACCGAGTGGGTGGGGACGAAAAAAACAGAAGTGTAGAGCTATAATTAATGCATAATACAAAACACAGCCAATTGAATGTTCCTCTTTTCTTTAAAAATTGTTATTTTTATTTTGAATTTAGTCATTTAAAAAGCAGTGGACTTTTGTAAGCATTGAAAAAAATTTATAAGGTAGTTCATCCACTATATTTTTCCTCTATTTTATTTGTGTGCCTCTACTTATAGATATTGTATACAAAATTATTTATATATATTTAACAAGGCTTTGATATTTTAGACGAACAAACATAACTCAGTAAACATAGAACTGTCGTAACGACAAACTATCAATAAAAATGCAGTTTTTAAAAAATTTGTCTTCAAATTGTCATAATACTAAAATTATTCCTATTTTTAAATATTTTTTGCTAGACGGATTTATACACCGCCACTAATCTGCACTATAAACGCCACTCAAGCAATTCAACGCCTATTAAACGCCAATACACCACAAAAACGACGTCGTTACAACAGTTCTGTGTTTACTGGGAAGTCATGTGCTGAAAAACGTCGAAAGTAAAAGGAGAACTAAACAAAACATGATTCTGTTATGGGGAAAACATTCAGAATGGATAATTTTCTGATTAAGGTTGATTGCATTTATCCTGAAATCAACATGAAAATAGCAATGAACACAGAAAATTCATGTTAAAATTTGTGTATCGGAGAAAAGTAATGAACCAAATAGATTCAACTTTAATACACGAAATAGAAAAACAGCAATTAATTGTGTTCATGTTTTAAGAAGAATTGTTGTAGGTATTAAGCATTTGGCTTCACGTGGAAAAGATTTAGAGGTTCAACACAAAATATTGTTGATGTCCACTATGGTTACTTTCTTGGTTTGTTCGAACTAATTAGTGAATTTGATTCATTTTTAAAGCAACACATTTCGGACTATGGTAATAAAGGTAGAGATAATGTTTCTTACTTATCTTCTACAATTTGTGATTAACTAATTATATTGATGGAAAAGCAAGTCAAGAACTAAATTTAACAGATATCAATGTTGCCAAATATTCCATTATTTTCGACTCCGCCACACCTGATAACTCACATATTGATCAATTGTCATTTGTGGTCCGATATGTTTTAGAAGGTAAAATAAAAGACCGTTTATTCAGTTTCTTCCCCTTGATGCGCATGATTGCGAAACTTTAGCTGATGTCGTGCTCAATGTATTAAGAGATAATAATTTGAATCTAGAAGATCATCGTGGTCAATCTTACGACAATACTGCTAATATGGCAGGTTACTAGAAAGATCTTCGGGCTCGAATTTTGAAAAAGAACAACCTAGCTTTCTATATACCATGTTCAACCCATTCACTAAATTTGGTTGGACACATATCAGCATAATCATGTTCTCAAGCAACAACATTTTTCTCTCTTGTAAAACGAGTGTATGTTTTATTCGAATCCGCAGCAAAACGGTGGAATCTTTTGAAAGTAAAGTCAGACACGTTGGTCATGTCGTGCCGCTTCCGTAAAAGCTTGTCAATTATCGCAGCATTATTTCATTTGTTTTTTAGATTGAAAAAAAGCACCATTGAAAAACTTGAGACAAGACAAGATGCATCAAACATAGCTACAAGGCTTTGCCATTTAGAGTTTTCCTTTTTACTTCATTTTTGGTATGACATACTATCAAGAATTAATCAATCTTCAATAATGCTGCAAAGCTCAGAACTGTCTCTTTCCAATGCTGTATCTGTATATAAGTCGTTGCATAATTATATAAATGGATTAAGAGATAAATTTGATTATTGTGAAGAGAAAGCACTAGTGAGTATATATTGTTGAAAAACAATTCGGTCAACAAAGGACTGCTAGACGTGGTAGGAAAACTTCATTTTTGATGGTCTAGAAGAGGATGTCAATACAGAGCTGAGTCTTTGTGAAAAATTTAGAATCAATACATTCTTTATAATATTAGATTGTCTGTAACTCTCTATTATTCAGCGACCAAGATCATACAACAATCTTAATGATAAATTTGGATTCTTCCAACGATACCCTCACTATCATCAATAGAAATAGAACAAGCATGTGAATTACTTGGTGATTCATTCAACAATGAAGTGTGTAAATTGGATCTTCAAAAGAAGTAAAAGATCTTCAAACATACATAGCTGAGGATCCATCAATAAAAACTAATACAAGTATTTCTAATATTCACCAATTTCTTCATCACAAAGACGCCAATATGTTATTCCAAATATTGATATAATATATCGAATGTACTTGTCAATGATGATCACTAATTGTAGTACAGAGCGCTCATTTAGTAAACTTAAAATTGTGAAAAATGATCTGAGAAACTCTATGTTAGAAGACAGGTTAAGCTGCTTAACTATAATATCTATTGAAAACGACATCTTAGAAAAAATAGACTTCTCTGAGACAATAAGAGATTTCGCAAATTTCAAAACAAGAAATAAAATTTTTGATTAGAAAACTTATAAACTTCGTTTGTTTTATTATGGTTTTATTAAATTGTTAGTATTATGAGTTTTTTATTAAAACCTTAAATGTCCGTTTTTGAAAAGTAGTTAAAAGGGCCCTTAATAAATGAAATGCCCAAGGAGCCCAGAGATTTTTTCACAGGGCCCTGTTCCTTTTGGGATAACAAAGTTATCCCAAACTATTGATGTTTTTGTTGAATCTAAATAAGCAAAGTTCAGATGGCTCCCATATTGAGCAGACAAAAAGTACTTAAAAATGTGGACAAGTCACAAAATATCAGGTTCTTCCTCTTTGATTTGAGCTCAAAATCCTATTCTGGTTGTTCTTGATGTAACAAAATTTCCCCACACTTAGTTTAACCGTTAACAAAGTTACGGCTGAATTGAAAAAAGCTAGTTTCTAATTTTGGTATTGAGGAATTCTGAAAAGTCGAGGTTTTTTTAAGGTAACACCGAGATAGGTGGCTTTTCTGGAGTTTGTGAGTTCGTGATTATGAATATTAAGCTTAAACTGGCAAGAATAATCTATTTTTAATGACGTATGCAACATTAAAAATTGCGATTTGCTGACATTAAAATGAAGTTAGTTTCTATCGAACCAATTTTTAATTTCAATGAGATCAGCACTTAAAAATTTGAGCTTATTGAGGCAACTAGAGTAGATGCAAGTACCATCTGCATATTGTATTACGTTAAAATGGGAAAGAGAGTCTGACAAATCATCTACGGATATGTTAAAACTTAGTGGACCAATTATTGATCCCTGAGGAAATCCTCTTTTGCTATTCATGTAACAGGATTGGTAATTGCATATTTTTACAGCCTGCTATTGGTCACTTAAAAAAACTTTCAATTTGAAGTACTGTTTTAGGGCAAATTCCATATTTTGCCAGTTTTTGTAGCAAGATAGTGTGACACATGCTAACAAAAGCCTTTGAAAGATTTATAAATGTAGCAGCTACTTAGACTTATTTAGACTATCCCGCCATTGTTCAATGCCATATAATAAAGAATCTTGCAATGATCTACATTTTCTGAAGCCGAATTGATGGCGAAAAATAGAATTATTGTGATTGAAATAGGTTTGTAGTTGCGAGTTTAAACTTGTTTCAAAAATTTTTGACATCATGTGTGTTTTCGATATAGATCGGTATTTGCAGGTATTGCTCGGGCCATTTTTTATAAGTTGCCAAATTTCAAAAGTTTTGAATAATAAGAATGGCGAATGCAGAGATTTAGTATGTATGCTACACTTAGGATGGTGAATGGCAACTTTACGAGAAAATTCTACACTTAAACCGACACAGACAACTTAAATCATATTTAAGGAACGAGATGTATGTCTTTAGCTAAGCAATTACGTATTGGACAAGATTCGTTTGTTTATTTTAACGTAACACGATCTCCAATTGAATGATTGACACTTACTGAAATGAATTACCGTAAATTGTTGGTGTGAAACCAGAATTCAAATAAGAGAGCATTCAAAGCGAGTGTATTCACAGCACTTAACAACGTTCTAACTGAGCCGTTCTAGAATCGCTACAATCGATCTAAGAGATCACAGGGGCCAATTGTTGGCAGAAAGTGTGCACTAAGCATTTCTACAGCATACATGTAAGCAGTCATAGATTTATTATATATAAACGCCTTTTTCCAAAATTTACATAATGGTTATATGGATTTACCTTTTTAAAAAGATAATAATCATGTGATATGAAGAAATGTTTTAAAATATTTTCAGAATATTTTTTTACATTTGACGTGTTTGAATATACATTGCTTTGGCTTGGAATTTGAGAGGTTTAGGCATTTTGGAGTACCAATCAATAATACATTGAACTCCAATGTATTTGATTTGTTAATGGGATTTCATAATTTGTTAGGTTGTTGACTTTTTGTCTTGAAACTAACTGCAACTATATTGACACAGACATTATGGTCAGTTATAATTTCAGCAGATAATTCAAAAAGTGTTGTTTTTGTGTTCAATTTGCCTTAACACTTGAAGCCAGAAGTGGGTTTATTCACCTACAGTGCTATGCCATTCACTCACAACCACTCCTGTAAAATCAATGCTTTCGCTTTCAATGTATGATTTGCGTTCCAAAATAAAATCAGGAATGTTTTTTAAAAACTTTAAGCTAATATGACCGTTGGTGTTTTTAGTGGTAAAGTGGTGCTATAGATTTAGTTATCCAGATTTCTTGAAAGAACATTTTCCTGCTAAGCCTAGAAGTTCGTCACTTTATACTAAAGTTGATGGCTTAACCTCTAAAAGAAAATAGCATTATTATCCAAATAGATGAAAAGCGTTCACAACATCTGGAAGCCTCAAAACATATATAGAAGATAACACCGGATTTTAACAAAGCTCGAAAAAGTTCAAAGCACAATTTTTTGTAATTTAATGACCTAAATACATTACCTGACAGACTAGCAAAATTGGAATTGGGCTGAGCCTAAGTTTGGGCTTGTCTTATGCCGGATTTTCGAACTAGCATTTTGGGCTATGCCGGGCTCAGAGCTGCAACCATACCGTACCGTGCTCGTGCCGTGTCTAACCTTTTGCTTTACTTAGCTTTGCCATGCTGTTCCATGACCCAGTTTTTTGGAATATGCACAATTATTCTTCGTACAATTTTCAGTTCATCATATATTAAATGCTAGTTCATGTTTATTAATACGAATCATCTTAGAAAAAGATTTGCATAGAAATTACATTGCAAAAATTTTTAATATGCAACAACAATATTCGTATTTTCATTTTCGCCGTTATGCTATATAATTCCAGTTTGAACTTTTGTAGAATTTCAAATCATTACTTACAGATGCATTAGGTATTATGTTTTGCGATTTTTGTCGAACTGAGCATATTTAGTACATAACGAATTATTTGCTACACATAATTTAATGTTTCTAAGTTTATAGTTTATGTTCGAACTATTAAATTATTTTTTTATGCAGTAAGCGTTTTCTAATATATTACAGTTACCTTTATTTAAATTCCATACTGTTGTAATAGCATACATTTAATTAAAATAATCAAACCTTTTATCAAAACTTTTTCAAAAATACAGTTTTTGGTTTTTCACGTGAACAACATCGAAATTTATATATATATATACGTGAAATAACAATAAACTATAAAGAAAGAACAGAAATAATCCAATTATAATGTGCAAATCAATGACCGCATAGATTTTATTCATCATCACTGTCTTCTGACAAATCAGCAAAGTTCACAGGACTTTCACTTTCAATGAAATCGTCTTTTACTAACTTGTTAATAAGTTTTCGGTAGTTTAGGAAATAATGTAGGAAGCTGAATTGAAATAATAAGCAACCAAATATGTAGAAATAATTGATTTAGAATATATGTAGATATGTTTTTTTTCTAATTAATGACGAAGATTGTGTGAGGGTTCTGGTCCCCCCTGGATCTGTTTAAACCCCTTAAATTTATGGCATAATAGAATGTAGAGATAAAATACTTGCCCACCAATTTCCGCGAAACTCATTCATCTCCACCCGATTCCCTGATTCCCACTTCACTGGACAAGCCTGGTAATTCATGTCAGTGCATCGAAATTCCGAAAATGGAAACTTAAAAATAATTTTTTAAAATTTAATTTTCCAACACAACATTTGAACTGTAAAATGATGTAACAAATGAACATATTGAATATAAATTGTACAACATTTATATGTAAGACCAGTAACTATCTATCTGAACAATATATTCCTCTGATTGACAATTTATTACTGAAAGGGTTTCAGTATTTGAAAAGTATTTTTATTTAGCAATCAGTTGGCAAAATCGCATGTTAATGCATGTTTTTATGTATTATTTTGTACCTAGCGTTGCATTGACGTAATAATTTTTGTTTAATGAGAGTTTCTTTCTCCTCTGTTCTATTCGATGCTAGTTGATTGCAAATTTGATTTATAGCTGTTTCAAAATTTTGTGTTACTCTGAAAAGAAAATGTTCATTTTGCACTTACTAACCTTAGTTTATAATGAAAATCTTCAAAAGAATTAAAGTTCAAATGTTACCCATTACTACTAATTTATGAATAATCGTTCATTTCATTTGACAAAAAATATTTGCTTTATGACTTATGATTTATTTTTGCAGTGATAATTAACACTAAATATTTACAAAATGCACCAATATTGAAATATTTCTTTCAACTTCTTCAATCAAATGATATAATTACTATGCATCAATAAGAGACTAAACTCTTTCACAAATTAGACGTTTGTTCAATTTTGTAATGATTTAGTTATCGATTGGAAATATCAATATCGATTATATCAAATTTCTCAAATCTACAAAATTTGCTAAGGATTTTACTATCAGTCCCAAACTGCAATTTTTTTGGAGACCACATCAATGTTGCAATTTGCTCAATAATTTAAATTTAAACTCTCTAAATTGTAGCGAATATATTCTAAGAAATTGAATTCTTAATTATTCTTGTAAATCTTCCCCATTCTCTCATAACTACCAAAGTTGAATTACCTAAATTAAATCTGTAATGCCCACCCACAGAACAGATATTCAAAAATATATTTTGGTTTTTCGTACATCTGTGGGCCATAGAAATGATATTCCATGATTAAAATGAAAATTTAGATATTTCACAAATTTTTATGGTTTGGTTGCATATTTGTAACTCCGGACACTAGAGGTATCAAATGTTACAAATGACTATGTTCGTAAAATTGTTTTAAAATGTTAAAATGAATAAATGAGCCCTCATCAAGGCATTGTTATTCAATTTTAATGGGAAGGAAGCTTTTTTTAATATAAACTAAAATGATTAATTTATACTATCATCTACCTGCAAAATAATTGTAGAGTCCCTACATTTACAAACTCATCTATAATATAATGCATTAAAAAGTTATGAACAACTAATATTGATCTGATATACAATACAAAAAAAAATTTAATTATGATATCCTCACTGCTCGGAGTTGCAAATTTGCAACTTTAATTTCACTATTAAATGAATTGAACAGTTAACAAAAGACTAAAATCATTCAAAATGATTGTATCGCTGATTTTAAAAACTACGGTTACCACAAGTTTTACAATTAATTTATGAAATTATTGATAAGGACTATTTAGAATGAGACGTTGTACAAAATGTGACAAAGGCGATTCAAGTGTAGACACAGTTCTGAATCGTTATCACAATTTCATTTCCAGGGATGATGCTCCATTTGATGATGTCAGTGTAGCTCTTTCTTCATCAAAACCAAGGTTGTATTATAATGACCTTCATCAAAACATAGTCGAAGAGGCCGATAGTTCAATTTAAAATTCAAAGTACTTTTATATTTTTAGAGTAGTTAGAGTTAGGCGTTAGGTTAGGTTAGGCTATTAATTTATTAGTATTACCACGTGTTTTCATAATTTGTTTACTAAAGTTTGAAATAGAGCAATTTAGCTGCAAACTTAGATAATAACAACCAGTCTGTATTTTCATTTTGCAATTGCAATGCTCTTTTGTTGTTGCAATATATTTATATATATATTATATGCAATATTTCATACCACAAATTGACGCATTTCGATCATTTATTGCTTATCTTCAGAATATATATATATATGGTAACCGGAAATTTGGACACGAGCAATTTGGGAAAGGAAAATTGGACACATTAATTTGGATGCAGATAATTTGGATACATGGAGGCTTCTGAATTGAAATATATATGTATATATATATATATATATATATAT
>CABFPE010001401.1:0-18321 GCA_900660155.1 Hofstenia miamia | reverse complement strand
TTGGTTATAATAATTCCCTCTGACAGTGCTATGGTTGCTTGTAAAACAATACTTGTACATGAAATTTTTTAAATCAGACTTTGTTATCGTGAGTAACATGGCATTAAATAGTACTTGTCTAAGCCAATTAATGTCAATTTGACTTGTTGAATTCATATATTATTGTGGAGTCATAGTAAACAATCTAAATGAAGTGATGGCAGAAATATCTTATCTGAATTGTTAGCCCTGGCAAGCTGATACTTTGCATTGATTTCAATCTCAAAATACATGTAAAGCTGGGGCTTTGGTTTAGATCTTGAAATATGTCTGCACATAGAAACATTGGTGCACCTTTGATCCCCTGAATTTAATGTTTTTGCTTTCATCATTTTCACTAATTTGCATTATTTCATGTGTTATTAATATTTCTGGTTTCTAACTCTTGTATTTTAATTGAGCATGTATTAATATTGGTATTTTTTAAGAAATATTCAAGCTAACAATTGGTATATGACTGATATTGTAGAGCTCCTACACTTACAAAATATTAGTTTGTAATTTTCTCAAAATCTTTAGCAAATTATCTATAAAATACCATGCGCCTATATTTTTTATGAGTGAATAATACACTATTTACAAGCATTTGTATGTTTAGAAGTCAATCTCAACATGGAGTTGTGGCTAATTTAATGATTGGGAATCATACCCAGTAATAGGAAATTGAGTGTGTAGCAGATCATCAACTACAAGAACAGTGAATTGACTGGAAAAACGTATTCTCATTTCTATGGCAACTACACCATACAATGGAAAAGATATCAACAAGACTGTTAGCAAGAGTCATAAACCAAATAAACTGAAAAAACGTGCAAAGTCAACAAAAGATGTAACAGTCAGGAAGTGTGTACACCCTTAAAAAATCTGTATAAACCAAAAAGAAATGCAGAGAAAAGACTGTTGTGTAAAACTAATATCATAATAGCATTTAAAATTTTTCATTAAACAAAATTGACTTTCTCATGTAGGTCTATATTTCATACACCTGTAATGTTTAAGTATGGTGACTATTTTTCCGTTTTGTATTAGTGAAAAATGAATTAAATGCATTGGAATTTTTTATGGATAGGAAACAGTGGTGAAAATGAATTAATTACAATGATTGCAGATGTCAATCATTAGAACATGTAGAATTTTGTACAATGAAATAGCAGCACATTTGAAAAATGAAAATGTAACCCCTTGCATGTAATGCTTAGATTTCCCAAAAAATGAATTAAATTATGATTGTAGATCTTAATCATTAAAAATGAATGGAAAATAGCAATGTGTTTGAAAAATGAAATTTAGCCTTTTGCATCTAATGTATAGAAAATAACAAATTAAATTTTTACATAGACTAGCTAAGCAATGTGTGGAATTTTTATGGATAGGAAAATTTTTAGTTGACAATGTATCATCACAAACACAAAGTATACCCCCAGCTAACAATGTTATGTATATTAACAAAAAAACATTGTTAAAAATTAATTTGCTCCACTTAATTTTGTCAAATCCATTTCTTGTCATCAATTATATAACTTTCCCCAAATCCTAGAAATCAAAAAATTAATTCACTCAATTTTTATTTGTCAAAATATTTCGTCACTAGATGGCGTCCAATAAAATTGCTTCATTTCCACATGGGTTCATGCTTATCTCTTACTACTTATGAACTTAATGATTCTATGCAAAATCAGGCAGGAAATTCAAATTCAAGATGATATTGTATGGAAAAGATTTAAATTGATTATACCCACAAAAACTTGAACTAAGCTTCTAATCAAATTAAGGCTCAGATTTTGTGATGGAGAAAACAAAAACTTTATTAGACTCTATGTATAATTGCCAGGCATTAATGATGATATTGAAAATAATATAAAAATCTGTCCAGTCTGCCAAAGGAGAGACAAAATTCAAAAAAGGAAACACTAATGCTTTACAAATGTCCAGACATCCCATTCTACAAAATTGGTATAGACATTAAAGAAATCAGTAAAAAGATACTTCTAATAAGCACAGATTACAATTCGAGATACATTAACTTGGAACCCATAAAAGACAAGGCAAGCTATGCAGTAATCATGCATTATTAAGCAAATTTTGTCAGCATGGAATACCCCATACAATAATATTGGACAACAATCCATTTAACTCGCAATAATGTGCTATATTTCCAGAGAAACTCGGAAAAAATATTCAAACTTCTAGTCCTCAATATCCACAATCTAATGGTGCTGCAGAGAGAGTCGTGCAGATTTTTAAAGGCATCTGCGTAAAAAGTTCAAAATACAAATTAAATCGAATGCACTACAAAAACACCCCTTCTATATTGTGCGGATTCTCACCAATGCAGTTGATCAATAGTAGATGAATGCGAACAGAAATACCAGTCATAGACACCTTCTTAGACCTACCATCATTAATCAAAAGAAAATAAAGATTTAATGCAAAAAATATAAGTAAAAGCAGCTTTATAATTAAAAGGCTAAAGGCCTAATGCCATTAAAATTGGATGATAGTGTATGAATGATAAACAAACATGATATGCTAGGCAAAAATTGGCGAAATGCAGGGAATCAAGATAATATATTGTAAGAACCAGTGAAGGAACCTTAAGACGCCATCGACACTTGCTTCAGCTAACTAGCCTTAACTGCCCAGAGTTGGAATCGGTTTGAGAGAACTGACGGTTTGGTTTGGGTAAAAAATTTTATAGAATTGGACTCCATTTTGGGAAGCCACATGTCTGACAAAACTACAGCTAGCAAAGTACTTTAACAAGCCCTTAATTCAATAATTTTAAAATTTTTCATTTATGGCTTTTGCAAGGTAGGTTTCTTGGGAAATAGGTCTTTATTAGCACAGCTGCAATTATAATTAACAGTTGATATTAATGTTGGTGTATTCAAAAGAAAAACAGCAAACTTCTGCCGTCTAGCATTTCAGGTAAGATTGAAGTAGGCTGCTGTACATTTTGGGAAATTTCGGGTACATCGGTTTTGGGTACGTGTTTAAAAAACCTGTTTGGTTTTGGTTCCAAATTCTGTACCCGATTGCAACTGTGTAGCTGGTGTGATTATTATAGACATGATTACAACGATTTTACAACTGCTGATGATAATGCCGAAGAAGAAGGAGAATCCAAGAGCCATGATGAAACATCATCTACACGTTCCTCAGCAAGATATGGATGTCCCGAAGCTGGGAAAAATTTAAAAAATTAATAAACAACTAAATTTAAAGGGAGACATATCCTGATCACATGAGTTTTAATGCACGTGACTATGCTACACTATTTATTTGTTCGATATAATTTGGTAATTCATTCCATATGTTTATACCTGTGCTTAGAAATGAGTTTTTCATTATTTTGCACCAAGAAATTCATTTTTGTTATATGAGAATGTATTGTTAAATATTTTGAAGAACGTCGCTAAGACATTAATATAGGTATTTACATTGTGGATGTAGAAATAAGTTTGAAAATTTTCTGTATTCAATATTCTTGCTCTTGTTATAAGCACGGAAAGCATAATATAATTGATAACTATTGGCCAATTATTATTCTTCCCAAAAAATCTTTGTTTTTTGAAAGAATAAATGTCGATTATGTTTATCCCTTTGTACGTTCTAAATTATGTAAGATTCGGCCTCAGCATGGATGTATTGAGATTGGATTTTCTACTACACAACTTCTGTTGTTCCTTGATAACATTTACAATAACCATGAAAGTCATATATTCTATATCTTGACTTTGCAAAAGCATTCGATTCTGTGCTTCTCAATTGTTCATTGTTAAAATTATCTCAATTTGGAATTGGAGGAAGCCTTATGAAATCATTTAGATCATATCTTGAAATCGATTTCAATGTGTTACAAACAATGTTTTTAAATCTAGCCCTCTGCTTGTAACTATGCCTTTTCTCAGAAGAATTCAACAAAAATTCAAGCAAATTAAACAACTGTGCAACCAAATTAAACACATGGCTTTCCTTGAAAGCAAATTAAACAAAAGTGCAAGCAAATTTAGCACATGGCTTTCCTTGAAAGCAAATTAAGCAAAGTGCAAACAAAATAAACACAAAATTCTACGTCATTATTATAGCATTTAATCACTGTTATATATATATATATATAATAGTTCCCCTCCTCATAGAAAAAGCTGGGTGCGCCTCTGGTTACATTGCTAACCAACCTATAGTATAACGAGCATGCTTGGAAAATATGTGTTGATATAAATGTTCTCAATATGCCTCACTAGAACTTCGTTCACAAACATTAATGTCACATTTATATTGAGTTTCGAGCTTTTTAATTAGTTCTTCGCGTATGTTTGAAAATAGAATACTACTATAATTAAAGTGGCTAATTACCAATGAATGGAGAAGTTGTACAATTGCATTTTCTGGTAGTTGCCTTAGAACGTGGCCTATTGTTTTTATACCAATAGCAATTTTCTTTTGTAATGATTTAACATGTTCATTAAATAATAAATTTGAGTCAAAAGTAACCCCTAAATATTTAAAAGAAGTAACTTCGGGAATTTTGGTATTTTTTACTGTTAAAATTTTTTTAGGACGATTTTTTTTCAAAATTATGAGGCTTAAGTAAACAAAATTCAGTTTTTTCGGCATTAATTCGTAATTTATGCATTGAAAAGTAATTGCATAATGATCGACAGGTTAACTCAATTTCATTTATTGCCTTATCATCAGATTTGTCTGCATAAAATACACAGGTATCATCTGCATATTGTATGAGATTGGTCTTGGTATGATATTTCATATCATTTTATTACCAGGCTTAGTAAACGTATGCATCTAAAAGTTTAAAATATGCGCCTACAATATGCAACATAAAATACCTAAATATGCATCTAAATACGTAACTAAGAATAGGTAGAAGAACAAGTTTTTATTGCAAGGAAGTATTACAACCACAAAATAGTAAATGATAAAGATTTTCTTCAGTATGATCGGTCAATTATCAATTATCGATAATGAACAAAAAACAAGAAAATGTATTTTATAATAAAGTTAATTTTACTTAAAACAACTTCAGAGAAATATGAGTTCATGAAATGTTTCTGGATTCAGACTTTCCCGACGCGTAGTAATTATATTTCCTTCGTCAGACCAATGTCTTTCACTGGGCACCGCAGTAGCCGGAATTCTGAGGAGTCCTTGTGTTTTTTCGCTAATTTTTACGTAATGTAAGGAAATTTTATTAAACATTTTGCTTGTTTTTGGCACTTTTATTGACTATCCACTAATTGATAATTGATTCGGTTAGTAAAAAATGTTCGGTTGATGTCAATTATCAATAGATTAATCGCACAGCCTTAAAATTCAAACCCAATTCAGTCTACATTTAACGTGTAGCGGAATTCTTGTTAATTGCCTATTAAATTTGATGTGAAAGTTATTTAAATAGGGCCATTGACGATTTATTTATCTCTTAACTAAACAATGTTAATAGTAATAGGTTCATTCTGCAACAAAAAGAGGGGCTAGGCCTCCATAGCTACGCCAGTGGTTTGTTTAACAAATTAGTATGAATTTCTGAGTAATTAATCACTTTTATTTGCTCATTTCTCTTTTTGTTAAAATATGGCACAAAAATTTGAAATATATCATTTAAATATGCATCTATGCATTTATGCATGTATACTAAGCCTGTTCATTACATACGTGTCGCAGGTTTGAGAGAAACACGTCAACTCTTTTTAAATGATCGTTTATTTGAGCGAGAAGCTCGAATATTATTATCAAAAATTTCACACACGTGGCGCAGGTTTTAGACAAGCGCGTCACCTCATTTTCAATGATTGCATATTTTGAGAGCAAAATCGAATGTCATTATAAAGAATTTTACACACATGGCGCAGGTTTGATAGAAGCACGTCACCCCAGTTTTCTATGATAGGTTCCATGCATTCAACTTCAAAAGTGTTTATAGATCTATTTAAATATATTGTTTTTGAAAAAATAAATATATATTTTATTTCAAAACATCAAAAATTAATTATTTAAATATATTTTAAAATATTGTAAGGAAATTTAATTCAATATTTCCCAAAGAGTATTGATATATTCCAATGCGACTTGTTATAATATAAAAACAGAACTCATTCCAAATAAATTGGCAAAATCTTTTTTCTTTTGTCTCTTAAGACTAAAAATTTTTTTTTGTAATTGTGATGCCAAACATTATACATATATCCGAAAAAATGTATTGCGATGGAAAAATGAATATATTATATTCTATATTTTTCAAAATAAATAATTTATGTACATTTATTGCCAATATATTGAAATCTATATATTTATATACACTTCTGCATGCATTTAAATGAAAAACAGGATTTTTTATTAAGTGCAGGGCTGTCACAATATTTATTATTTTGAAAGGATATTTAAGCAATATATTTTTGGTTTCTAAAATTATGGTCATATATTTTAAATGAAAGTGTATTGCAATTATATATAGTTTCGGGTTTGTTTTGTTCTAGAAAAAGAAGAAGAAAAATCTATATTCAGAAATTGTTTTAACAATAAATAGAAATACTGATAACAAATTCTAACAGCGACAAGAAAGTAATACAAATTTAACAAAAAAAAGAAACAACAAATATTTACAAATAAAAAGTAGTTAACTTGGGATTATAAAATTTATAACCTCGCCATTTCAGTTTTTTTATATTATAAGTGCAAAAATATTTTTTAATATCCATTTTAATGTTTTTTAATCTACTTATTTGTTTAATATATTTTGGTAATTCTTTCCACATATTTTTAGCTGTGTTTAAAAATGAATTTTTTTGCATCCATGGGCGTACGCGGATTTTCTGATTTGTGAGGTCATCTAGTATAGTGGTCAAGTAAGTGATCAACTTTTTGAAAATATAGACAAAAATATACCTTAGAATTGCATTATTAGGAGCCATGTTACAACTGCATTAACAAACTCTATTTTTACATGCTTATTTTACTTTTAGCTTTGTTGTCTAGGAGGGGTTGCCTGACCTTCCAGGGGGTTTCGACCCCTCCTAACTCACCGTGGCTACGGGCATAGGTAAAAAATAATTATTTTGCAATTTCTTTAATAGTTATTTGAAAATTAATATGAAATGTAAATTGAAATTTACCGCCAAATTAGCATCATTATAACATGTTGTTTTCCTGCAACCTGTTCATTCTATTACATTTATCTAATAAAGTTGGGAGTGGTTATAATTTTAAACTATTTTACCGGCTGAAGCAGTTAGTAGCAGTAAACCAGACAAGCTCATACAGTGTCATGCGTACAACACGCAGCCCTGGCTGTATACGGTTAGGTGAGACATGTAGTTATTTCGTTTAACTCCATATACCTAAAGCATTTTTCTCATTGCAATTTGAATTAAGCTGAGAAAAATAATATAAAAAGAAATGACTTGCTTAATAAAATGTATTGATTTTTAGATGATAAATAAAGCATAAATACGTATTGTAGTACTATTTTTACCTTAATTCCATGTCTATTGTCTCATGCATGAATAGGTATAAATAATCAATGTCTTATTGCAAAATTATATTTTCGCATTTATGTAGTATAATACATATAATATTGTATACATAATCAAAACTTAAACATTACATTCTAAATGGTGGTTTAGCTAAAAGGAAAAGAAATTCAAGTTTCATGGAAAAATCAAAGAAACAGGAAAGTAGCCAAAGGTAGTTAAAATTTCAACATTCTTCAAAATACAGTCTTTAGCTTTAGAACAAGTTGTTTGTTTTACTTGTCAAATGGCCAATACAAAGGGTCTTCTAAATCTTGCCCAAAAGAAAGAGCCTACTTTTATTTCAACCGGTTTTAACAATTGGAAAAGGCAACTAAACTGTTTACATCACGTCAGCTTTCGGAAACCCACAGATTTGCAATATCTCAACTTAACTTTGTCAACCAAGATCTTCAAAATTATAGAACTTTTGAAGAAATGCTTCTAAGTGGTAAGATCACTAATGCATGTTTAACACAACAACATGGTCTCAATGTCTCTCTATTAAAAGTTCAACTGCTGCTGTTCCTGAATCAGAAACAAGTTCAAAATCTATATGATGCGCAGCTTGTATATCAAAACCTTATTCCAGAGATTCGCACGCATTTTCCAGAAGTGTTGAAAATACTGAAGTTGATACTTGTTATGCCAGTGACATCATGGGAGGCTGAATGCTCCTTTTCAGCCTTAGGAGGTCTCAAAACTTGGCTAAGATCAACCATGACCCAAAGGAGGCTTAACTATTTTGCAGTGTGTCACACACATCAAGACATTCTTGATTCAGTTAAAATCGATGATTTGATGGCTTCATTTATTAATAGCACTGAAACAAGATGAAGATTATAAGGTAAACCATAAATTTTGATTTTGTATTTACTTTCGCTATTCTAGTATAATATACATTGTATGCTTTAAATTATTTTTATGCATTTTGTATTAAATTTTTATTAGCATAAAATCCTATCCCCCCTAATTTAGAAAATAAATTGACGCCACTGGTATTAATCACATTCTAAAAAATCTGTGGATTTGGACACATCTATGGGTAAGCTTATTTCTCTGTTCAAAATTTGTCATAAAAATGATTCTTGTGTTTGAAGTGAGTTTTTTCCATGCTTAGTGTTCAAATAATATTGCAGTCTAAACCCATGACAGCAGCAGTTACCCTTAAGTACTTTGTTTCTGTCAATAGAACATCCAAATCCGCTGTACAGAAAATCAGAAGTCGTCACAATGTATGATAAAAATGAAAGACGGGACGTTTCTTTATCCAGTGGTGTTTTCAGATTTAAGATATCTTCATTACTTAGTAAGTCATGAGAGCTCAAAATTTTTTATAGAAACTAGGGGTTTAGTTACAATTACCTAGCCTCATATTATAAATGAATACTTCTGACAGGGATTAATAATGGCTTTATAAATTCATTTATTGATACATGTCTAATGAATATATATTTTTGAAAAAATTATTTCTAAGAAATGTCAAACTTGAAATCAAATTTTCAAACTTCTAAATTTTAAATCAAACTTTGAATTAAATGATATTCAAATATTCAAATCAAAGTTTGAAAAGTATTCAAATTTCAAACTTCATTTTCGTCAAACTTTGAAAACCCTGGTGGTGTGCAATTATAACGATTCAAATTTGTTGAGGTGATGAAAGTATTTGGTTTTATTATTTGTTATATTGACAAACAACTCCTCCTCCAATATTTAATATTTTCCGTCCATATATGGTATGTTAATCTGATTTTTTCAATTTCTGTATACATTATAAACTTAGCATTAGAAAGAAATTGCCTGAAATCGAAAGTGCTTCTATGTTAATTGATGATATAAGAAAGTTTTTAATCATTTGCATTTTTGTGATTAAATTAAGAGGTCCTAGACCTGCACCCTTGATAAGTAATAGATCTTTAAATTTGAAAATTTGTAAATTACTTCCTAAAATTTTTTCAAAAATTATGTTTAGACACGTTAAATAAAATCTAACGTTAATTTTTAGGATATTTTTACAATTAAAACTTTTGATCCAAGAGTTAGAAGCAGGTTAAACTTATAACCACTACCCTCCGCAAGGCTCACGCTTTCAAGACCTGCTGACGAAAAAAATGTTTTGAATGTATTTGGCCCAACAAATAAAATTTCAGGATGAATTCGACCCGCAAGATAAAACTTTTGTCCTTAATATATATATTAAATTGAAATTCCTGGAGTCTTAAACTTGATACAGCTTTTCTCGCATATTGTCTTAATAACATAGCAACTAAAATATGCAAAAAATCATAGCATACAAAAAATTTCACAATATAGATGTTTTTTTGGGTACACGCTAAATTAAGATTATTAAATTTTTTATTAAATTATAGCATTAGGGTTTTTCAAGCATAGCATTGCTATAACAAACTAGAAATCATCATAAAGCAAGTTTTAAGCTGATTCCTTTTTAGGGCTGTATTATCCCAAGGGCTAATCTGGTCCCTAGACCATGAGCCCGCACCGAGTGGGTGGGGACGAAAAAAACAGAAGTGTAGAGCTATAATTAATGCATAATACAAAACACAGCCAATTGAATGTTCCTCTTTTCTTTAAAAATTGTTATTTTTATTTTGAATTTAGTCATTTAAAAAGCAGTGGACTTTTGTAAGCATTGAAAAAAATTTATAAGGTAGTTCATCCACTATATTTTTCCTCTATTTTATTTGTGTGCCTCTACTTATAGATATTGTATACAAAATTATTTATATATATTTAACAAGGCTTTGATATTTTAGACGAACAAACATAACTCAGTAAACATAGAACTGTCGTAACGACAAACTATCAATAAAAATGCAGTTTTTATAAAATTTGTCTTCAAATTGTCATAATACTAAAATTATTCCTATTTTTAAATATTTTTTGCTAGACGGATTTATACACCGCCACTAATCTGCACTATAAACGCCACTCAAGCAATTCAACGCCTATTAAACGCCAATACACCACAAAAACGACGTCGTTACAACAGTTCTGTGTTTACTGGGAAGTCATGTGCTGAAAAACGTCGAAAGTAAAAGGAGAACTAAACAAAACATGATTCTGTTATGGGGAAAACATTCAGAATGGATAATTTTCTGATTAAGGTTGATTGCATTTATCCTGAAATCAACATGAAAATAGCAATGAACACAGAAAATTCATGTTAAAATTTGTGTATCGGAGAAAAGTAATGAACCAAATAGATTCAACTTTAATACACGAAATAGAAAAACAGCAATTAATTGTGTTCATGTTTTAAGAAGAATTGTTGTAGGTATTAAGCATTTGGCTTCACGTGGAAAAGATTTAGAGGTTCAACACAAAATATTGTTGATGTCCACTATGGTTACTTTCTTGGTTTGTTCGAACTAATTAGTGAATTTGATTCATTTTTAAAGCAACACATTTCGGACTATGGTAATAAAGGTAGAGATAATGTTTCTTACTTATCTTCTACAATTTGTGATTAACTAATTATATTGATGGAAAAGCAAGTCAAGAACTAAATTTAACAGATATCAATGTTGCCAAATATTCCATTATTTTCGACTCCGCCACACCTGATAACTCACATATTGATCAATTGTCATTTGTGGTCCGATATGTTTTAGAAGGTAAAATAAAAGACCGTTTATTCAGTTTCTTCCCCTTGATGCGCATGATTGCGAAACTTTAGCTGATGTCGTGCTCAATGTATTAAGAGATAATAATTTGAATCTAGAAGATCATCGTGGTCAATCTTACGACAATACTGCTAATATGGCAGGTTACTAGAAAGATCTTCGGGCTCGAATTTTGAAAAAGAACAACCTAGCTTTCTATATACCATGTTCAACCCATTCACTAAATTTGGTTGGACACATATCAGCATAATCATGTTCTCAAGCAACAACATTTTTCTCTCTTGTAAAACGAGTGTATGTTTTATTCGAATCCGCAGCAAAACGGTGGAATCTTTTGAAAGTAAAGTCAGACACGTTGGTCATGTCGTGCCGCTTCCGTAAAAGCTTGTCAATTATCGCAGCATTATTTCATTTGTTTTTTAGATTGAAAAAAAGCACCATTGAAAAACTTGAGACAAGACAAGATGCATCAAACATAGCTACAAGGCTTTGCCATTTAGAGTTTTCCTTTTTACTTCATTTTTGGTATGACATACTATCAAGAATTAATCAATCTTCAATAATGCTGCAAAGCTCAGAACTGTCTCTTTCCAATGCTGTATCTGTATATAAGTCGTTGCATAATTATATAAATGGATTAAGAGATAAATTTGATTATTGTGAAGAGAAAGCACTAGTGAGTATATATTGTTGAAAAACAATTCGGTCAACAAAGGACTGCTAGACGTGGTAGGAAAACTTCATTTTTGATGGTCTAGAAGAGGATGTCAATACAGAGCTGAGTCTTTGTGAAAAATTTAGAATCAATACATTCTTTATAATATTAGATTGTCTGTAACTCTCTATTATTCAGCGACCAAGATCATACAACAATCTTAATGATAAATTTGGATTCTTCCAACGATACCCTCACTATCATCAATAGAAATAGAACAAGCATGTGAATTACTTGGTGATTCATTCAACAATGAAGTGTGTAAATTGGATCTTCAAAAGAAGTAAAAGATCTTCAAACATACATAGCTGAGGATCCATCAATAAAAACTAATACAAGTATTTCTAATATTCACCAATTTCTTCATCACAAAGACGCCAATATGTTATTCCAAATATTGATATAATATATCGAATGTACTTGTCAATGATGATCACTAATTGTAGTACAGAGCGCTCATTTAGTAAACTTAAAATTGTGAAAAATGATCTGAGAAACTCTATGTTAGAAGACAGGTTAAGCTGCTTAACTATAATATCTATTGAAAACGACATCTTAGAAAAAATAGACTTCTCTGAGACAATAAGAGATTTCGCAAATTTCAAAACAAGAAATAAAATTTTTGATTAGAAAACTTATAAACTTCGTTTGTTTTATTATGGTTTTATTAAATTGTTAGTATTATGAGTTTTTTATTAAAACCTTAAATGTCCGTTTTTGAAAAGTAGTTAAAAGGGCCCTTAATAAATGAAATGCCCAAGGAGCCCAGAGATTTTTTCACAGGGCCCTGTTCCTTTTGGGATAACAAAGTTATCCCAAACTATTGATGTTTTTGTTGAATCTAAATAAGCAAAGTTCAGATGGCTCCCATATTGAGCAGACAAAAAGTACTTAAAAATGTGGACAAGTCACAAAATATCAGGTTCTTCCTCTTTGATTTGAGCTCAAAATCCTATTCTGGTTGTTCTTGATGTAACAAAATTTCCCCACACTTAGTTTAACCGTTAACAAAGTTACGGCTGAATTGAAAAAAGCTAGTTTCTAATTTTGGTATTGAGGAATTCTGAAAAGTCGAGGTTTTTTTAAGGTAACACCGAGATAGGTGGCTTTTCTGGAGTTTGTGAGTTCGTGATTATGAATATTAAGCTTAAACTGGCAAGAATAATCTATTTTTAATGACGTATGCAACATTAAAAATTGCGATTTGCTGACATTAAAATGAAGTTAGTTTCTATCGAACCAATTTTTAATTTCAATGAGATCAGCACTTAAAAATTTGAGCTTATTGAGGCAACTAGAGTAGATGCAAGTACCATCTGCATATTGTATTACGTTAAAATGGGAAAGAGAGTCTGACAAATCATCTACGGATATGTTAAAACTTAGTGGACCAATTATTGATCCCTGAGGAAATCCTCTTTTGCTATTCATGTAACAGGATTGGTAATTGCATATTTTTACAGCCTGCTATTGGTCACTTAAAAAAACTTTCAATTTGAAGTACTGTTTTAGGGCAAATTCCATATTTTGCCAGTTTTTGTAGCAAGATAGTGTGACACATGCTAACAAAAGCCTTTGAAAGATTTATAAATGTAGCAGCTACTTAGACTTATTTAGACTATCCCGCCATTGTTCAATGCCATATAATAAAGAATCTTGCAATGATCTACATTTTCTGAAGCCGAATTGATGGCGAAAAATAGAATTATTGTGATTGAAATAGGTTTGTAGTTGCGAGTTTAAACTTGTTTCAAAAATTTTTGACATCATGTGTGTTTTCGATATAGATCGGTATTTGCAGGTATTGCTCGGGCCATTTTTTATAAGTTGCCAAATTTCAAAAGTTTTGAATAATAAGAATGGCGAATGCAGAGATTTAGTATGTATGCTACACTTAGGATGGTGAATGGCAACTTTACGAGAAAATTCTACACTTAAACCGACACAGACAACTTAAATCATATTTAAGGAACGAGATGTATGTCTTTAGCTAAGCAATTACGTATTGGACAAGATTCGTTTGTTTATTTTAACGTAACACGATCTCCAATTGAATGATTGACACTTACTGAAATGAATTACCGTAAATTGTTGGTGTGAAACCAGAATTCAAATAAGAGAGCATTCAAAGCGAGTGTATTCACAGCACTTAACAACGTTCTAACTGAGCCGTTCTAGAATCGCTACAATCGATCTAAGAGATCACAGGGGCCAATTGTTGGCAGAAAGTGTGCACTAAGCATTTCTACAGCATACATGTAAGCAGTCATAGATTTATTATATATAAACGCCTTTTTCCAAAATTTACATAATGGTTATATGGATTTACCTTTTTAAAAAGATAATAATCATGTGATATGAAGAAATGTTTTAAAATATTTTCAGAATATTTTTTTACATTTGACGTGTTTGAATATACATTGCTTTGGCTTGGAATTTGAGAGGTTTAGGCATTTTGGAGTACCAATCAATAATACATTGAACTCCAATGTATTTGATTTGTTAATGGGATTTCATAATTTGTTAGGTTGTTGACTTTTTGTCTTGAAACTAACTGCAACTATATTGACACAGACATTATGGTCAGTTATAATTTCAGCAGATAATTCAAAAAGTGTTGTTTTTGTGTTCAATTTGCCTTAACACTTGAAGCCAGAAGTGGGTTTATTCACCTACAGTGCTATGCCATTCACTCACAACCACTCCTGTAAAATCAATGCTTTCGCTTTCAATGTATGATTTGCGTTCCAAAATAAAATCAGGAATGTTTTTTAAAAACTTTAAGCTAATATGACCGTTGGTGTTTTTAGTGGTAAAGTGGTGCTATAGATTTAGTTATCCAGATTTCTTGAAAGAACATTTTCCTGCTAAGCCTAGAAGTTCGTCACTTTATACTAAAGTTGATGGCTTAACCTCTAAAAGAAAATAGCATTATTATCCAAATAGATGAAAAGCGTTCACAACATCTGGAAGCCTCAAAACATATATAGAAGATAACACCGGATTTTAACAAAGCTCGAAAAAGTTCAAAGCACAATTTTTTGTAATTTAATGACCTAAATACATTACCTGACAGACTAGCAAAATTGGAATTGGGCTGAGCCTAAGTTTGGGCTTGTCTTATGCCGGATTTTCGAACTAGCATTTTGGGCTATGCCGGGCTCAGAGCTGCAACCATACCGTACCGTGCTCGTGCCGTGTCTAACCTTTTGCTTTACTTAGCTTTGCCATGCTGTTCCATGACCCAGTTTTTTGGAATATGCACAATTATTCTTCGTACAATTTTCAGTTCATCATATATTAAATGCTAGTTCATGTTTATTAATACGAATCATCTTAGAAAAAGATTTGCATAGAAATTACATTGCAAAAATTTTTAATATGCAACAACAATATTCGTATTTTCATTTTCGCCGTTATGCTATATAATTCCAGTTTGAACTTTTGTAGAATTTCAAATCATTACTTACAGATGCATTAGGTATTATGTTTTGCGATTTTTGTCGAACTGAGCATATTTAGTACATAACGAATTATTTGCTACACATAATTTAATGTTTCTAAGTTTATAGTTTATGTTCGAACTATTAAATTATTTTTTTATGCAGTAAGCGTTTTCTAATATATTACAGTTACCTTTATTTAAATTCCATACTGTTGTAATAGCATACATTTAATTAAAATAATCAAACCTTTTATCAAAACTTTTTCAAAAATACAGTTTTTGGTTTTTCACGTGAACAACATCGAAATTTATATATATATATACGTGAAATAACAATAAACTATAAAGAAAGAACAGAAATAATCCAATTATAATGTGCAAATCAATGACCGCATAGATTTTATTCATCATCACTGTCTTCTGACAAATCAGCAAAGTTCACAGGACTTTCACTTTCAATGAAATCGTCTTTTACTAACTTGTTAATAAGTTTTCGGTAGTTTAGGAAATAATGTAGGAAGCTGAATTGAAATAATAAGCAACCAAATATGTAGAAATAATTGATTTAGAATATATGTAGATATGTTTTTTTTCTAATTAATGACGAAGATTGTGTGAGGGTTCTGGTCCCCCCTGGATCTGTTTAAACCCCTTAAATTTATGGCATAATAGAATGTAGAGATAAAATACTTGCCCACCAATTTCCGCGAAACTCATTCATCTCCACCCGATTCCCTGATTCCCACTTCACTGGACAAGCCTGGTAATTCATGTCAGTGCATCGAAATTCCGAAAATGGAAACTTAAAAATAATTTTTTAAAATTTAATTTTCCAACACAACATTTGAACTGTAAAATGATGTAACAAATGAACATATTGAATATAAATTGTACAACATTTATATGTAAGACCAGTAACTATCTATCTGAACAATATATTCCTCTGATTGACAATTTATTACTGAAAGGGTTTCAGTATTTGAAAAGTATTTTTATTTAGCAATCAGTTGGCAAAATCGCATGTTAATGCATGTTTTTATGTATTATTTTGTACCTAGCGTTGCATTGACGTAATAATTTTTGTTTAATGAGAGTTTCTTTCTCCTCTGTTCTATTCGATGCTAGTTGATTGCAAATTTGATTTATAGCTGTTTCAAAATTTTGTGTTACTCTGAAAAGAAAATGTTCATTTTGCACTTACTAACCTTAGTTTATAATGAAAATCTTCAAAAGAATTAAAGTTCAAATGTTACCCATTACTACTAATTTATGAATAATCGTTCATTTCATTTGACAAAAAATATTTGCTTTATGACTTATGATTTATTTTTGCAGTGATAATTAACACTAAATATTTACAAAATGCACCAATATTGAAATATTTCTTTCAACTTCTTCAATCAAATGATATAATTACTATGCATCAATAAGAGACTAAACTCTTTCACAAATTAGACGTTTGTTCAATTTTGTAATGATTTAGTTATCGATTGGAAATATCAATATCGATTATATCAAATTTCTCAAATCTACAAAATTTGCTAAGGATTTTACTATCAGTCCCAAACTGCAATTTTTTTGGAGACCACATCAATGTTGCAATTTGCTCAATAATTTAAATTTAAACTCTCTAAATTGTAGCGAATATATTCTAAGAAATTGAATTCTTAATTATTCTTGTAAATCTTCCCCATTCTCTCATAACTACCAAAGTTGAATTACCTAAATTAAATCTGTAATGCCCACCCACAGAACAGATATTCAAAAATATATTTTGGTTTTTCGTACATCTGTGGGCCATAGAAATGATATTCCATGATTAAAATGAAAATTTAGATATTTCACAAATTTTTATGGTTTGGTTGCATATTTGTAACTCCGGACACTAGAGGTATCAAATGTTACAAATGACTATGTTCGTAAAATTGTTTTAAAATGTTAAAATGAATAAATGAGCCCTCATCAAGGCATTGTTATTCAATTTTAATGGGAAGGAAGCTTTTTTTAATATAAACTAAAATGATTAATTTATACTATCATCTACCTGCAAAATAATTGTAGAGTCCCTACATTTACAAACTCATCTATAATATAATGCATTAAAAAGTTATGAACAACTAATATTGATCTGATATACAATACAAAAAAAAATTTAATTATGATATCCTCACTGCTCGGAGTTGCAAATTTGCAACTTTAATTTCACTATTAAATGAATTGAACAGTTAACAAAAGACTAAAATCATTCAAAATGATTGTATCGCTGATTTTAAAAACTACGGTTACCACAAGTTTTACAATTAATTTATGAAATTATTGATAAGGACTATTTAGAATGAGACGTTGTACAAAATGTGACAAAGGCGATTCAAGTGTAGACACAGTTCTGAATCGTTATCACAATTTCATTTCCAGGGATGATGCTCCATTTGATGATGTCAGTGTAGCTCTTTCTTCATCAAAACCAAGGTTGTATTATAATGACCTTCATCAAAACATAGTCGAAGAGGCCGATAGTTCAATTTAAAATTCAAAGTACTTTTATATTTTTAGAGTAGTTAGAGTTAGGCGTTAGGTTAGGTTAGGCTATTAATTTATTAGTATTACCACGTGTTTTCATAATTTGTTTACTAAAGTTTGAAATAGAGCAATTTAGCTGCAAACTTAGATAATAACAACCAGTCTGTATTTTCATTTTGCAATTGCAATGCTCTTTTGTTGTTGCAATATATTTATATATATATTATATGCAATATTTCATACCACAAATTGACGCATTTCGATCATTTATTGCTTATCTTCAGAATATATATATATATGGTAACCGGAAATTTGGACACGAGCAATTTGGGAAAGGAAAATTGGACACATTAATTTGGATGCAGATAATTTGGATACATGGAGGCTTCTGAATTGAAATATATATGTATATATATATATATATATATATAT
>CABFPE010001400.1:0-37800 GCA_900660155.1 Hofstenia miamia | reverse complement strand
CACATATATATATATATATATTATATATATATATATATATATATATATATATATTCTTTTTGAAAATAATTTTTTTCATTTTATAATTTTTAATATTAATACCAATTGGTATTTTATTCTCCACATTCTTAAATCCACATAGCCTCCTGCCTATTACAGATATAGAACTTAAAATCCTTATGATTGAAAGCTTTTGAGTCCATTTGATTTCAAAATTTTGACCAATTGTTATTAATATTAAAAATTATAAAATTAAAAAATATATATGCATGTATATATTTATGTGTGTATGTATATATATATATATATATATATATATATGAGAGAGAGAGAGTGCGCAGAAGGACCCTTGTTAAATAGGATTATTAAAGTGGCATTTCTGAATTAACTTTACTTACTTAATTAGTTATTTTTAGTAGATTTAAATCATGAATGGACATAATTTACTAGAAATCACTGATTCTACAGTTCAAATTAACAAAATCAAAGAGTTACGTTGATTTAGGTGTCAATAAAATGCAGAAAGCGTGAAATTTGCAAAGTGACAGTAAATACAGAATTTATGTCCCCGGACACTTGTCCATAATAAAGGAGAATTAGTGGAAAAACTTTGTTCATGTCATACTGAGATTATAGCACCATTGAATGGTGGAAGTGGTTAGCATCCAGTGGGAGAAAATTAACTGTGACTTTGAGAGGCGATAATCAGATTATCGTTAATGTAACACTTGAAGCTGGTGTTTAGTACGAGTTGAGTCAAAGAGATATTTTTTCTTACCATGAGAATATTGCCCATAATTCGAAAACTAACTTTCAAGTACTAAATAATATAGGATCATGTGGAAGAGCTAGGCGGCAGAGACTTACCAATGTGCAATCTGTTCGCAGCCGTAATTTTATTTCGGTAGAGGCGCAAATAGAAAACTTATAGTTTGATTTTTTCATTTTAAGAGTCTTTAGCCTGCAAAAGAATCTGCACCGCAAAGTACTTTGTTCAATTTTGAAGTTTAGGTGACGTATTAAAACATCTCAATTAATCTCTAAAGAAAACAAACACATCTTTCATTATTTATCAATCTTTGCAGAAAACATTCACTTAAAAATTATAATCTAGAAGAACGAAGTTCTCTGCTCATTTATGATTAGGCATAACATTATTGTTTCAATAGTTTGTCAGATTACGTAATTGAAAACAATGCTTAATTGAATGACAAACAATGGATTTTAGTAGCTATAATATACAATACAAACAAATAATTTATTGCAAAAAACATTTGACATTAATTCTAGCCATTGGATATACATTGTTTATTTTCTCTGCTAAATTTAGCACACTGAAAATAAGCATAGCCTTGTTTTGTAATACATAAAAGAAAAAATGTTATTCATATTTTTGCCTATATCTCAGTTTCGGGGCGACATGTGCCCCCGTTGCCTGATCCTATGTTTTGAAATCTGAAATGTACCATCAAATATACGGACTCCTAATTACAATGGATGTGAATTCTCAGCTTCCAATAATTATAATTTGGAAAATGCAGAACAAGTTTTCTGAAATTCATTTTGTTAAATATAGTCAATATTACCGCATCATTTGAAGGTTTGCATTGAGTAGGTGGTTAAACTTCTTTGATCATAAAACCCAATGTTTTAGACAAATAAATTTTCGTCACTAGCAATGATGAGGATTTAATCACCAACAATTGGATTGCATATGATAAAGTTAAAAGTAAATGCACAAGGGGCCACAACGGATGCCAAAGTGCTAAAAATATTCTCTCAATTTACTCATGCAAAGGTCAAAGGGTTTTCAATTGAATGATTTGGGATAATATGAAAATTTAATTTTAACATGGTTTTGCCCGAGTTTTCAATTTAGACTAAATACTTATGAGATAAGCAAAATTCTCGACATTTTCAATTACTGAGACCTATAAAAATCATATGCACATAATTTTCACAATCTACCATTATGGCAATCGATTTTACTATTATAAAATAACTACAGCAGAGAAAGAATCATATTAAACCGGATAATAAATTATATTTAGATTCCTTCACTTCTACAAATGAAACGTGTTAAGTATAGAAACTTTTTAAGTCAATATATATATATATATATATATATATATATTTATATTTATATATATATATTCTCACCGCGTTGAGTTTGGATCCGAAAGCCGACCCAAAACATCCATAGCCCTAATGTATTTTACCCTCCCGACCAGAAACAAACAGACCCGATCTCAAATACGAAATCGGACCCACTCTGAGAATTCTGTTGTGTATTGTGTACTCACTCAAAATACATTCAGGAAAACTTTATGGCTGTTTATCATGTACTATTAACATTATCATTTCACTGATAAGCTGAAATTAGATTCTTATTAATTATATGCTATATAATAACTATTTGCTAAAATAAACTTAAGTATTCAATGTTGCATTGTTAAGGCGAAATGAGAAAGTACTGTACCAAAAAAAACAACAGATTTGAAGTGAACCTGGCTCGAAACTAAACAAAAATCGGACCTGAACCTCATCTAAACCCCAGGCCGAAATCAAGTTTGAGAACTATGATGCGTACATTATCACAATTAGGGACTAGCAAACCAATAGCATAACTCATCAAAATCTACCGAATGAGGAAGGAATTTTTATAAAATATATTTTTAAACATGGAAGAAATCAAATGTTCAATATAAATCTACCATAACGCCTACAAGAAATTCAACGCACATTTACCATGGAGAAGAATTATTTCCCATGGCGTAATTATGGTGGAAAATGATAATTAATGATAACTTGCATGAAGGTAGACAACCACACAAGATGACTTCCACTGTACAAACGTGTTGAAACATTCAGCTTCGTTAAGCACCATTCGGCTCAACGTCCTTTCAAATTAACGATTGCAGATTTCACAGTTCTAAACTTACTCAATCGATTAATTTTTTATCCAAACAATCGGAAAAACGCCAGATCAAAAGAAATCGAAAGTGAATATAGCACAATATGCAATATCGAGCGATTTTTCAGTTTTCTTCAAGGATCCAACATTCTACTGGGCGTCCAGGATTTTGATAATTGAGCCTTGAAAAGAAATGCGGTTTCAAATAGATTTCATTTTTTTACAATTTCTGACTTAAAATCACAAATCAAAATGAGAAATAAAATAATGCAGCTACCTAGAGTAACTATACATTCATTAACCATCAACGAATATAAGGTAAACTTAGAAAACTATCGACTGTTACGCAAATTGCAATTGCCAAACAATGCCTCTTCAATAAAGGTACAAATACCAGTTTTTTGGAAAAATAAAAGTAATTACCCAACTACCCAACTTTGAAAAAACTAGCAATTCCTGGTGGTACTGTTCCAAGTGAAACAGCCAATGAGCATCAGTCGAAAGCAAACACTTTTATAAACAAATTTTCTTTAATAAAAATTTTTTTAATTGAATGCTATTGTTTTGTCTTGAAGAAATTTTTCTCGGCATTACCCGATTTTTCCGGAATTCTCCGGAAAATGTAACTGCCGAAAACGTTGTCATAGTTTGTTCATACACAATAAGCAAATTCAAGGCAACAATACCACTTGTATTGCTTTCAATATCACTAAGAGAATGTTTTTCGTCCTAACAAGAAAATTTTTAGTGTGTTTTTGTTGACAGAAATCAAAGCGAAATGAAATAAAAAAGGAAAATATAGAGCCTGTTGATGGACTTGAATTTCAAAATAGATGGAAAAAGACTAAATAATGTAGTACTTTAGGTTTATATCGAGTTTTTGTTAGCCTACCTTAATAGTTCACAAAAGCTAGGCACTATGGTGATAAAATTTTGCTGAAATTGGCGGGCTTTAAGGATGTGGAAACACTTATGTTGAAATTGCATACGATAAATTGAAATAGATGCTTAGCAAATACAGTGATTTGGATATAAACAATTAACAACAAACTATTTATCAGTCTCTGGACTCACAGGTCAAAATGCGTTTAATATTAACAGTGTAAGAAAGAAATAAATAAAAAGTTGCTACATATAGTGGAAAATATTGAATTATGATAATCTTATGAACATTCATTTTTTGTTACATACACGTAAACAAAGCGCAAATTTCGTACATTTTCAGTAGAAAATCTGTTATGAAATGAAATGAAAGTACGAATGGATGAAACGAAAAAATAAATTCCAAACTTTCCATAAAGTTTTATATAAATCTGAAAAAAATCATTTAAAAAACATTGCAAAAAACAGTTGTTTTAAACAGTTGTTGTTTAAGACACGCTAACCCTGCTTATGTACACAAATTTTCGTGCAAATTGAAGGTATTTTAGGCTAGACTGCACGGCATAAAAAGTATCAATTGTCACCTGTCTATCAGTGAACGAGAAATAGGCCAAAATCCAGTTAGAAAAGTAAATTTTATTTGTCACAACTGCTCCAATAAAAATGAGTCATAATTTGTTTTGAAAAATAAATGAAATGATTACAAAAGGGAGGTGACCATAGACAAACAGACGCGGTAAGACATTCCAAGGATTATAACTGTCAAAATTTATTACAAAGAAAACGCAAGCCCTCTCCGATGCAAAGCCAGCTAGAATAAAATTAGCCCAAACAACAAATGTAAATATCAAAAATAAATAATTATAAGAATTAACATTTATTATAAAGCTCTACTGAAAATTCTGAAATTGATTAGTTGAAAAATGAAAAAAATAGGCTTAGAATAATTTGTATAGTGTGAAATTTCCAAATTTTATATGGAAGAAAACTTTACTGATTATTTAGAGTTCTACTACAATATCGCTTTTTCAATGAATAAAACGCATCCATCCTATTGCTGAAAAGATATATATATATATATATATATATATATATATATATATATATATATAAGAGTTTAAAGAAAATGCCAACAGGAAGGTGCCAGAACTACTACTCAATGTACCTAGCAAAAAGAATTACGATGCTACACTGCGGAATGGCAGTGGATTTTTAAAGATAAAATTGAAGAAAACACACTTGGGCCACAAGAGGCCAACCAACAAAATAATTGCAATGGATTGCCAACTATTCCACGCATAAAGAAATAAAGGTGATTCTGGCAGATGAAGAGGATTCAGTATATTTAGTGATCTTTGAATTTTCAAGAACTTCCAGATCAGGACCAGCATTAGTTCCGACATATTGACAGTTGAAGGCTGCAACGAACTAGTTTTATTCACATTAACAGGCTGCTAAAATACAAGCATGGCATGGCAAATTTTACCTTCTGGGAGAGCACAGAATAGTCTTACAAGTTGAGGTGATCATGACTGCTACTTTTTTACCGTCATTAATAACCCAAAACAAGGCATGATGTTCGAGAAAGTGAAACGGCTTAGAGTATTTAAGCCATTTTCTGCGATCGCTAATACATAGGATCCCAAGGCGAAGACAACAAAATCCTGTGGAAAGAGACTGGAAGTGAAACAAAAAATCTCACTACTATTTTAAATAGTATCATTTTAACATCGTAAAGAAATTATTCCGATGTTGGGACTAAAATCTTATATAATTAAAATATTATAAATGAGGAGGAAATTACAAAAATCCGCCTCCTTTTGATGTACGCACTTGAGTATTTTTCAATAAATTTCAACTTTTCGTTTTTGTTTTTTTAACCCGAATCGAATGAAAATTCGCAAATAATCGGTATAAAATTTTTAGTATATACGAGTTTTTAACCCAAAATAATTTCTGAATTAATTTTTTGAAAGCACAATGATATTCGATATGCAGAAAATGAAACCGTGAAAGGAAGAAAATTAATTAATAAATGGGATGATATGCTAAAGAAAAAGCCGCGTTTTGCCATCTGCTTTGAGAGCTCAAACATCACAGCTATTGCATGCACTAAAGTTGGAATAAGTTGGAATTTTTCCATCTAGGATCCGATCAAATCTGGTTAATTTGAATAATGATATTTTGCGGGTTGAGATAGTAAATGTGTTTATATCAAAACTATATATGATGATCTAATTCAAAGTGAGGTTTCTCTTAGAAAAATTAGAAAAAAGTTGACCGTTCTGCTGAAAACTACCGAAACTGAAAAAAACATTCGTAAGCATTTCATCAGATACTAACTAAGGTGTGAACATACCAAATTTTGGAAACGACTTAAAATTATTCCTGTGATGTATTAAGGTATTTATAAAATTTTCAAATATGGCATAAAAATTCTAAAAACTCTGTAAGGGAACCGTCAGGAGGCAAAACACTAAATTTGAAATAATTACTTAAAATCTATTGTATTTTTTGAACTAAAAATTCATTTTCTGCAACATAAACGATACACATTTCGCATTCTCTTAAGCGTCAATTCTTCCTTAATCTTTTGAAGCAGCTAATTCAGGGACAAATCTTGAGCAACATTCGAATTAAATCCTCAACCATTGATAAAGCTTGAAAACATTTGCAATAATATGCTTTTAGTGACTACGACAATATGCAATATTTCAAAATTTTATGCCAATAGAACTTAACATGCCATGGTGGCAGCCCGCGGACCAAATTAGGCCCCGGTTATTTCAGTGGTTGGAAAGTTTTCTTAATAAATAATACTCGGATAATTATGATACAATATTAACAAATGCCATCAAATAAAATTTGGATTCGAGATTTCACTTGAAAACAATCTGGCCCTCTGACAGATTTCACCCTGACATCACTGATTTACACTTTGAAAAATTACTCATTGTTCTGTTCCGGCTAATTTCAGATCATCAATTTTCCATATTATGAGAGGAAATTGATTCATATGTCAAACAGATCGTATCTCGATTGTGAATAAAGATGTCCTATTTGACATTTACGAAAAGAGGAAGGAGAAAGAAAAAAAATTTGCAGGCCTCAAAGCCTTGTTTACACAGTACTAAGTTATCTGCTATGTGCTATAAGTTTCTGTGAGAAAAAAATTCTCTTGTTCCCAGTCCGGCCCATTCCAATTCCATAAAATTTTCTGGTCCTATAATTCCATTGGCCCCACAGCATAACTTGCGTTTTGACCAAAATTAGCAAAATTAATTAGTAATATTCTGAAATCCGTGATCCCAGTTCCTCCATTTTTAGTCCAAGTCACATAATGGCCTAAGTACCATTGACTTTTATCTCCAGAACCCAGTCGCAAAGGACTGGAACTAGTAAATTCCATAGGACTAGACAGTCCCACAAAAGGTTATGTGCAGATTGCGAAAATTACAATTTGTGTTTTTCGATTTATTTTTAACGGTTGTAGTGTAAGGCTGTCATTGAAATTTTTAAAATTAAGTACTTTAGCAATTTCTTGGTCATACTTTTTGGAATGCACTTGAAGTAAACTCAAGCGTTATCAGTTGTTCAAAAGCAAAAGAAACATGCAACCATGGAATTAATGAAAAACCCATTCACAGTTCACTGCCATGGAAACGTTGAAGCGCAAAGAAAATGTACTACTGCACAAATTATTATATTTACATGGCAAAAAGCATGTAATAATATAAAACTTTATAAGGTGCAATAGGTAAAATTTAATCTGCGTTAATTTTAATTCTTTTACAATTACAAAAGAACTTCAAATAATTAATGAATCATTTTTAAACAAAAATTGATTGTGCAGATATTATTGCTAAATTAAAACTTGCGATAAATCACTCAATTTTATTGTCATTTCAATCAATTTCTATTTAGGTCATATGAAAATGCAAATCTTTGGTTAAAAGTACAAACCTAGAACATCCAAGTAAAAGCTTCGCAAAACTGTGCCAACTTTATTGACCGCATGGCAATGATATACTCCCTCGTCCTTTTCTGCTATGTTAGTAAGTCTGAGGAGTGAGGAGTTTGTAGTGAGGTATTCCAACCTAAAAATTACAAAAATCAATTTAGAGTTAGACTAGGTTGCATTATAACTACAAACTTTTCCGGGAAGTTTCAGATTTTTAAAGATTTTAAAATAATTAAACCTTGTTACTCTTAGATATTTTTTAAGAGGTGATTATGGTTATTACATACATATTGGACGCTTTCTTATTCTCTAAATTATCGGATACCAAACCATTAATTTTATAGCCATAGACAACGTTTTAGGGCAAATGAAGGCAAAATTAATGATAATATATAATATGCAGTTACTCAAGAAACACCTATGTAGGGCTTTTTTGAAAGTTTTTTGTAAAGGTTTGTGAATAACGCATAATTTTCGGACGGAATCTATAGAAATATATACTTCCTACTACTCTTACTACTCTTAGGTTTAATAAAACACGATTTTTTGATTAACCATTGAACTAACCGAACATATAATAAACAAGCTATATAATATTTAATTAAAAAAGTATGTAATTGACAAGCAAAAAACTACAATAGTTCGAACTTGGTCGGACTAGTTATCGATCGGAAGTTATGTTGACTCATTAGATCACGATAAAATTTTGGGAAATAGTCTTTCGTTGTATATTGTTAGATGTTGTTTGCTTCCTAATATAAAAACAATAGTAATCTAAATCCCCTCGTTCAGGTTAAAGTGGACAATATAAAAATTTGAATTTTGAGTTTGCATATGACCATTTTTCAAACGGCGTCATTCATAAAAAAATTTATTGCTTTACCTTTTTCATATTTTCCATTTTTGCATATTTTTCCGAGAAAATTGACGTGAAAGAAATACAATATTTCATGTAAATTTGTAAAATGAAATTTAAAATAACCATTATAATATTGCAAAAAGGATCTGTCAAAAACAATGCTTGAAATTGTCTGTTTAGAAACTGTCAAAACTGACGCGAGAACGAGAATCATGTTATAAGGCTCTAAAATAAAGTAAGACTACAATGCTCAATTAATAAAATTTATATGAAATTGAATAATAAATTATTTAGTATTGTTAATGAGATTAAATGGGAAGGTATCGATGAATGATAAAAGGTCATTTTCTGTTTCTTAATAAGTTAATGTATTTCAAAATTCCTTGAAACGAAATTATGAATTATTCATTTGATAATATTGGACATTAATTGGCTAATTTTTAGTGAGAATAGCAATTAATGAGATGTTCCAATTGCGCAAGATATTTGCAAAACAGTTTGAAACTGCGGTAGGAATGTTTATATTATATACATATATATATATATATATATATATATAAAGAAAGCTATTTGCAATTTTTGATATTACTGCATGTGCATGTAATGCAATCTGAGAATGCGAAGGTGCAAAACATATTCAACTTATTTGCAAATTCCAAGTAACTTGAAAAAATTTGGCTATAAAATCTAGTTTTTAAGTAATTGTCTAGAACAAATTAATCTCTAGTCTGTCTGGAGCCTCTATAATCTGTTATCACCAGCAAAACAATTTGAGTCATGAACAAATTGTATAAGTAAACACAACCAGACGTGTTATTTACAAAAGCGCAAACAATTATCAACCCCTCCCTTGCCACCGCCAGAAATTAGTTACAACCCAGTCAAGACAAGTTATATCAAAGAATCTCTCGCTGCAATTAAGTAAACTGTTTATAACTTTCCTATGAACTAATTGCAAGCAGCAGAGGTTGTAAATGAGTAGCAGATTGCAGAGCAACATATTAGTCAAAACAGGCATGAAAGAGGCATTGCAGTATCTATGTATATAAACACTAGATCAATGTATCATCCCACTAATCAAGCTGAAGTCACACTGACTTCTGATGGAAAAGAGACACTCACATGATATACGTATATTTTATAGCAAAATAATAATACGCGGACTCCTAAAATACTACACATCTGCATTTGAAATGTTACATAATAACCAATTATCAATTGCTGCTGATTAAGCTAAATCAGAAATTTGTAAATGCAGAAGTCTCATTGTTTCATCGGTCACAACTCTCGTCATTGCTTGATACAGTTTTTCGAAAGTTCGCATATACTTATATACAAATTCCGTCATAATAATGTTGTGTAAAAACTAGGATTTCATTGGCTTTACAGAAACGAAATTTGTTTACGCTGTTAAATGTTAGAGAAAAACATGATACAAATATTGATTCGCGTCGCTAATCGATAGTATTAGTTAATTGAGTGTAAGCCGGATTATGTAAATGGCATTTCGGTCTCTTTAAGTCATTTACAACAAAAATTATTTAGCATTAATAGATTAGTAGTAGCGGCTCTCATTGAAATAAAACATTAAGTTAAGAACATGTAGAAAATACGTATATGTATATGTATAAATGTATATATATATACATAAACGGGTGTTGAAACTTTAGCTTTTGTAATTGGAAATTTTCCATAGCATTCAGCGCCCTTTTAAATGGAAAGGAACAATAATGAACTTTATAAAAAAAATTTTACATTACGCATTTGAAATAGGGGTCTAATTTGTTATGTATGATTTTCATGTCCATGAAAAAATTTTTTAGACTCGTAGCCAGAGTTCTCTACCATAGAATATAGAGTCGGTATATGTTTTTATGTATTTAGCGTCCTATAAATACAAAATTTTGTATCCAAGGCCTGTATATATATATATATATATATATATATATATATCAAGTATTAAGTCAAGTAATTTTTCAGATGTCTGTGCATTATATGGGATTATATTTCATTCTAATTAGCTTAATATTTCCCTCCTTTAAAAACAAATTTCTCAATAACTGTTGATGTAGCTGATAAAACTATACGTTGCAGAATTGCTGCTTGAATATCTGTCTCATTGTTGTACATTGGGGAAGAACACACAGTCACAAGAACTCCAACCTGTCAATTAAACCTTCAAGTAGTTGCTAGTATAACTGAGAAATGTCAAGAATGAATTTTCAAATATCAGCTATCCTTATTATATTACTCAAGTATAATACTTGAGTATCAAGTACTGGGTCAACACCATGATATTTATATATATATATATATATATATATATATGCATATATATATTCAAAGATGGCCATAAGTCGCTTTACTTAGTTTTAATAATAATAAACACAAAATTACAAATAATTTATAAACAAAAATATAATTAAATTTACATCTTATCTTCTAATTACATCGTATCTTTTAACAGAATGACGTTAGTGCTATTTTAACCATTACGTTTACCAGTCGATTTGACCTTAAACTAACTTCTCGTGTGTCATTTTGTTCATGGTTGCTGGCAGAACTGTACTCCTAAGTAATTAAAAAGGGGGCTCTTGCCTTGAGTTTTGTATTTTTATGATATATTTGACCATAATTTATACTCTCAACAAATAAAATCCAAAACTCGAATACTAATATAAATTTAACTAGGGGGGCTGCGCCCCCAATCTAATTTAACAAGGTGGGCTGAGCCCCACTGAGCACCCCCTCGAGTACACCCCTGGTTGCTGGCAATATTGACATGGCACCACAATTAAATCTTCAGCAACGAATTTTTACAGTAGAGCAGTGGCTGAAGCACGATAGAAACCCAACACCTACAGCGCAGCATTTACACAAACATTTCCTTATGACACTCCTCCATCACGACAATCAATGCATGCTTTGGCTAAAAAGTTTCACAAAACTGGCTCTGTAACTGACAAGAAAAGAAGTAGTCGCCGTAAGAATATGAATACCGATGAAGATAAAGAAAATGTTAGGACTTTCTATCAGGATGCACCATCAACATCTGCAGTTCGTGCAAGTTTGCATTTGCATACCCATACACAAGTTTATGTAGAATAAAATTTGGCGACCTCATTTGTTCCATCAAATGAATGATGACGATTATGACAGGCGCATAGAATTTTGCGAGTAGTTACAGTAACAACTCGATGAGGACACTGATATCATGGACAAAATTATTTGGACCGACGAAGCTTCATTTAAGTTGAATGGTCATGTTAATAGTCTACTACTCCACGGAGAACCCTCATCTGGTATGGGAGACCAACAACCTTTCTCCAGGCGTTTGTATGTGGGGTGGAGTACGTTCAACTGGTGTACTGGGTCCATACTTGTTTGATGGAACGGTCAATTCACAGAGATATTTCGACATGCTACATGTACGTGATTTCGCAGTACTTCAGCTTGCCAAAGATAACGATATTTGGATGCAGGATGGTGCTCTCCATAATTTTGGTAGAAATATAACGTGACTTCTTGGATAAGACTTTTGAGATGTGGATCGGCAGTAGAGGAAACATTGATTGACCTCCACAATCACCGGATCTGAATTCTTTTGATTACTTCATGTGGGGTATCCTGAAGGAACGCGTTTCCTCACAAAATGTTCAAGCCATATCTGAGTTGAAGGAGAGAATTACTGCAGAATTTGCAGCCCTGAACAATAATAAGGACTTGTGTCGACTCTACTCAGAGAAGAATCATGTTGTGTATTGATTCTGAAGGACAACACTTTGAAGAAAAGATGTAATTGTTTTCATGTTTTTGTTTTAAAATTACTATTTTACGATGATTACAAAAGAGTTGTTTCATTAGAATTTTGTGTTTATAATTAAAAATAGGTAAAGCGACTTATGACCACCTCTGTATATAAAGTATAATATCTTAATTTAATACAATGGTTTATTTATACATTTAGATACAGGTGTAAAGCAAATGGAGTTGTGCTTCATGGGGAAATTAAAATTTCATATTTTTAGTAAATCTTTAATGAGAATCGCTGTCAAATATTCGTTTGTCATACGCGTGCATACAATTAATTGATTAATTTAATGGAAATGACTCATTTTAACCACGACACCAAAAGACAGATTTTTACCTCACATAAACGTGGTGTTAACAAAAGCCAACTGGCGATTCATTCACTTTTCCAGTCTATTCCATTAAATGATTTATCAAACGACAGATTGTCTATATAGTGATTTAAAAAACATCGTCTGGTTTTTTTCTAATTGGATTTTGTGTAAAAATTTGATGAAATATTTATTGTTAAATATTTTTTGAATTTTGCATTTTAAACGTTAATTGGTACACAGATAGCTTCACCATTAACTTTACAATTTGACTTAGGTTCAACGACTACCCACCCACATTGTGGGCTTAGCATAAAATAAAAATTATTCATGTGACAGGTTAAGCGGATTCTTTAAAAAATACAATGAGTTAAAAAAATTAGCCACTAGCGAGAAGCTGGTACAAGTGGATATGTCGCATGTGATAAAGTATTTTCTAAATTATGAACAAACGTGTAGAAATTTCAAGGAATCAAATACATGACTTAGCTGTTCACGAATAAACATAGAGTTATATTATAAATTTATTTATGAATCTCGCCATATGAAAAGCGATGACACTTATCAAGAGGGAATCAAAACTAACTAATTCAATGAGGCACTTAATTTACTCAATTTAAAACGTATTAAAATTGCTAGTGATATAGGCCCAGTGGGATTTCTAATTCTACAAAGAAAGTTAAAGATGACCTTTTAAACTTGCTTTCAAAAACAAAAACGAGTGAATTGAATTTTAATGTAAATCTCAAAACCATGCGGCCGATAGCGACCCTCCAGCTAATTTGAAGAAGGTCAGCAAATCCTAACTAATAACAGATAAGTGGCAACGTCATTCAAATATTCACATTAAAAGATGTGCTGCATAAAGTTTAATTCTTTTTTCACAAATATTTTTTGCGATTACTCTGTCAAAATGGGTCACTTTTAAATAAAACTATGGAAATATGTATTATCTATAATATTTATAGATACGTATTATATAGAAGAAAAAATTAAGTTGATCATCCTCAGCAGTTAAAATTGCCGTAGTTCAATTTCCGAGCCTTAAAATGAAAAATGTGTTCTCCATGATACTGTCGCCTATTAAATTTGTACGCTTTGCAAAACAGTAAAAAATTCAAAGTAAATAATCAGTCTAGAGGCTTAATAATCGATGAGTAGCACAATCATTAAGGCAGTAAATTGAGCAAGAAGGATGTGTCATCGGGAGTTAAGAATGGTTGAATGACGACGGAATTGAAGGCTACATATACAACAGTTGAAGAATCCCCCGGGCACTGCTATCATTCAGCGATACATTTCGTACGCTATACTTTTCATTTTTCCTGCTAATCAAGACAGGGGGAATTAATTAACCGTCATAACGGAATTGTACAATTAAGGCGGGTATCGTCAATTACAAGGTCGAGGGTATAATGCCAATGGCATGAATTAGCACATGCCATGCCAGTGATTGAACGCATGAGTCAAGACATGAAAAAGTTTCTCTTTTAGAAAATGCAGTTCCCAGGTTCCTTATAATTATATCACATATCAGACTTTAAAAATAATTTTTAGAACTACACAAAATATTTCACAATGGGAATATGCTTTTGAAATTCTGTGGTCGTTTAGTTTTTCAACATCCGATATAACTACCTTATCTAGAACTAGAATTTATTTTCGACCATTCAAGCTATTAGAGGCAAAACAACAGGAGAAAGAAGACATAAAACTAAAGCCAAAAAAAATCATTAATTTCCACAGTATACATAAATTCTAATGAAAATTAGGATCATCACTGTATTGAAGTTGAAAAATTCATTTTTTCTAAATTTGCACACTAAAAAATGTTCAGTGTTACAAAGAATGATTGAAATATTGCGCTATTTCGAAATTATTACTCTATGTAACTCTTTAAATAAGCATTGTATATAGTGATTGAATTTGAATACTGAACACTAAATATTGTCTATGGATGTCCATGTATATTAATAAAAAATTTGGCTTTAGTGTAAACATCTATTTGCCGTTATTAAAATTCCTTTTAAAACAGCTTTTTTCCTTTAAGGAATTTAAGAAAAACATATTCTCCGTACTAACACTTCTGAGCATTTACGTGTTTCATTGAAGTGTAAAAATCTGACAGTTTAATGAAATTTATAACCATTTATTTAAAACTAAAGAAGCATATTTCATCATGCCATTAATTTCTGAATGCAAGAAATGTCTGCTTGGGAATTTCTCATATAAAACGTTTTTGAAGGATTTTGTGAATAGGTCAGCCATGCACAGTACAGTTGCCTACAAAACTAAAACACTAATAAAAAATATTTCAAGTTATATTTTTTTAAGTTTGACATAGGTGAAACAATGATGGACTACTTAACTTATTCCAGGGCACTAGGCCATGTTTATTAACACAATTTTGGAATCTAATACAAACATCTATATACATGTATATATATATTTATATATATATATATATATATATATATATATATATATATATGCTTTTATTACATTCCACAATTGTGAACTTACCAATTACACATGCATTATTACATTTGATTGGAACAAAGTTCCATTCAGCCGTTACGTTTCTCGCATCCTGAATATGCCTCCACCCAGAAATAGCAACTTGACTGCACCCCACCCATTTCACTGCGAAAAATTTTTCACAAAACTTTTGAAACATTTTTAAGAAGTTGAAAGAAATCAATCATTTTAAGAATATATTTAAAATTACTAAAGGCTAGCTTTCTAGTTGCTCAACTAATTCTATTAAACTCTACATGTTTCGTCCATCCCAAATTTCACAAATAACATTTACTGCTATTTTCTTATAAAAATAAGATTTAAAAATTTTGTTAAAGTTATTAATGATATCACTTGAACCAGTTCCTTTCCAAATAATTCTCCTTGATTTAAACGGTGAATAAAAAATTAATGCATGCTATAGCGACATACAAAATATTTCGCAGGTAAAATGGCAATTTGGTCAGGGTCACCATTTAATGAACATCAGTGTTTAATATTATTGGAATAGTTTTTGTTCGAAGCACGTATCTTCCCATGTTTATTCAACAGGATCTTTGCCCTGAAAGGCAAAAGCCTAAATATGCATTTGAGTTTTCCCTAGGTAAAATTACACTTGGGCTTTTGTCTTTGCAGAGGGTTGACAAAAATGTGTCACCACTTGAAGAATGTGATAAATTTAACGCATTGATAATCTCAAAATTAATCGGTTAATCGGTTTATGAAAAGAGCAGCAGCATGTATTGATGCTGAATTTGAATGCGAAAATGTTTGTTTGTCAACATGCCTCTAAGCTTTGTTTTTGTCAAGATAAGAAAATATATGCTTCGTTTTGTCTGTATATCTAAAAAAAAGCTCAAGTTTAAATAATGTTAAAATTATCCATTAACCAAGGCGATTAATGAGACTCAAAATCTCAGCCCTAATTGGTATATTATTAAGAATTCCTAAATCACCAACATGAATTTGTCAATCCCACTTGCTCTACGGAAAACATTTGCTTCTGACATTGCAAGGCAAAGACGTAATTTCCCATAGATTGTAAAACGGTGAATTTTGAGTGATTTGCAAAATTTAGATTTTTGACTTGGCACTTGATACCGAAAACGCATTTAGAGGGGTCCAGCACCAATGGGGGAAATCACAAGGTGTCCATATCTCTAAGCCTAATATTCAATAGGTGTAGGGATTGAATATCGAGTTATGGCAAAAATCAAATTAAAACAAAAAATAATTTAATTTCTAATATTCTGTTCTACAAAACGTTAGAGTATCAGTCATACTTGTGCAAAGGCGGTTTGGGACCTGAATCCACCAATAAAATTCTCCTGGATAAGCCTTGCTTGCACGGCAGTATTGTAATTTAAAACTTTATGAACCAAAACATTTTGGTAAAAATACAGTTTTTGATGGTAAGTGGCAAGCGTTCATAATTCACAACTAGTCGTTCTAATTGAAGTTCAGACATTAATTTTTTATAAAAATTCAATTCTACAATCGCTAATTGAATTCATGTCATAAAGATGCGTCCTGCTAAATTCTTCGCAGACATTCATCACGAGAAAGAAAATTGGAGTAAAAATTGAGTAATCACAATAAAATGCAAATGAGGAGAGCGCTATTGGGAGATTTAAACAATTGAGAAAAGAGACAATACAGAGAAAAAAGCATCGTGCCAAACGTTATTTACGATTACAATACCTACCAGTTGGTGGCTGTTTCCCTGCGGCTTTATAAACAATTTTGTTGTTTTACACATAATATTAAAAAAACTGCTTAAAATAAACCGAATATACGACAAAGGCTGTTCACTAGGAGGTGCTTCCTCCTCCATGATGGTTCAACCGAACAGTCACTGTCGTGGCATTGTTAAGGTACTCTAACACTCCAAGCAATTCATTGCTGAAGTCCATCTTTGTCTATAATATTAAAACCATGAATAGATTTCTCCTTTGCCCACCCTATTTTCTTATACGTAGTACAAAGAAGGAGGCGTATTATTTACACACATTCAACCAGGGACTTTCTATAGCATATTGCTAATACAACATATCGCAATAAATATATTTCATCACATTTATTGGCAATATTACTATTATTATTAAGCGACTGTTTATCTTGTTATTTTCATGTTTTTCAACTTATAAGTTAATAAATACGCAACTAAGGACATTAATAATAGTCTTCATCTACATAATAAGCTAAACATAAAAATAAGTAGAGAACAAAGACCAATTATACTTATTTTGCTTACACAGAAATTATGCAATTATTTCAAACTAAATTCAATTTGGAATAAGTAAAAAAAATTCTGAATAAATAAAGAAAAACTTTATTTTGCACTCCTAAAAACACCATAAAAGAAAAACATTGTTATAGCGATTTCAATTATATTGAAATCACATTTTCCCAATGTACAATGTCATTGATATATACAAGTGAATCATATCATAGAATTTAGGTTTCCATATTTACCACATATACAGTACAATGATTTTAAGTAGCTCATGCCACCTAAGCATGATTAACAACGTTTTCAAAAATTTGATCAAACAGTCTTAGTGAGTTCTCTTACTAAATAGGTATTTTTAATAAATCCAAAGTATTACAAAATATTGCAATGTTATATTGCTAGCAAATTTCTTTTGCAATATATTCATTTAGAATTTTTTGTATTTCAATATAAGTTATAGTCTACATTACAAATGAACAGCACCGGAAAACTTACTCTGTTGTCGAAGCTTCTTTACGCGTCCAAGATACAACAGGTTTAGGATTACCATCTACAATGCAATCGAAAGTTTTGTTATCATGCAGATTTACTTCTTGATTTGAAGGCATACTTATAAATTCTGGAGCAACTAAACATATAGCAATAAATCTACACAATAATATGTGTAATACTCCGGCTCATATATATATATATATATATATATATATATATATATGCACATGCATTTGATATTAACACATAACTATAGAACAATTGGATTTTGACACATAGGAATTGAATATGAATATAGATGCATAGATGTATGTAACCAAGCAAGCACTAATTTTGAAACTGTGTATTAGGAAAGGAGGATCTATGATTTTCTATATATATAAGTTCCAAATTTTTGCAAAAAACTTATTATATAATTACGTAATAAAAGAAATTTAACGTACACAAGACGTCGACAATGGCTTTTCTGGAATATCTTTGACCTGCTTCATTGGTTGCAACACAGTCGTATGTTCCACTGTCGCCTTTCTTTGCATGTATTATAATTAATTTGCCAGAATGATCTAGATTGAACCTAAAAAAAGACTTATTTAAATTTCGAAGTATAAAAAAACTAAAAATTAACTTAATAAAAATGCAGTGTTTATGGTGCAATTATCTACTTGAACTAGTGTCTAGCTATTGAGCATCCAAGTGAAGCAATATTACTAATCATAGCTTACCACCCCTAGTGCACTTTCCCCTATTGAACCTAGGCTGAATCAAATTCTCTTAAGCTAGTCATATTCCCAGATTTTTAAATGTAGCAAACATCTGATAAATACTAAACTGGAAGATGACCTCCGAAATGGATGAAATTTCCAAAGAGTTTTATGGTTCGAGCACGAGCAACACTTTGGTAAACCCTGCTAATACTACATATTACATAATAAAAGCTTTCATATGTGAGGGTAGAATATCAGAACAATGGTGTTGCATAGCAAAAAATATTTTGATTGACCATGATCGGTAATAGCTATTTAAAATGTGGTCCTATATGCAGTTGGTGTGCGGCCTAGGCAGTTCCTTTGTATAAAAGTAATGAGAGTTGGAGCTAGAAAAATTTCACCACTTCAAGCTTTGCAAAGGTTAATTTGGACTAAGTTAGAACTTTTATTAAACAAGTGATTAGAAACTAGAAAATATCAAAAATTTCGAACATGGATATGCTGAAAATTCTATGCTTGGTTGAATCTAGAATTGTTTAAAATAACTTTACAGAAAACTAATTTTCGAAAAGTTACATTTCTTTAATAAAACTTTTAAGTGTTCGGCTATTTAAACAATGAAACAAAAACTACCTTCTATCTCGATTTTTTATAATAGTAACTCCATTTCGCCGCCAAGAAACTGTCGGATAGGTCAATCCATAAGGTGGATTGCAAAACATTTCAACATTTTTACCCAATTCCACTGTCTGGTCTTTAGGATCTTGGAGAAATTCGACACCCAGCACTAAAAACAAAGAGAATAAATATACAAAACTAAGATACAGTATAGAAACTAATGTTCAACCAATTGATACACATATAGATCACACAAAAAGCTAACACGAATTTAGAAGTACTGGAAATCAACATACAATACATTGTAAAAATCGAAATTGCACAGTGCATTTATTTGAAGAATATCTTGCTTATGGTACATAACAACATAATTTATTCGTGTCGGATTAATTAAAAAATATACGCCATATGAATTTTGTAACAATTTCACTACCTGCTTAAAGGTAAAGTTCTAGGAAAATATCTCCAGTAATAAGAACGTACTCATGTAAAACTCCATAAATAATATCATTTTTCGATTAATAAAGAATGGACAGTTACTAACGAAACAATAGGTTGCCAACAGATCGAAGAGCCAACCTAACCCAATAAAATCCAACCTGCAGGTCAAAAATTTTAAAATTACCAGATCAAAAAAATCAATTTAAAACCGAATCTCCAGGTATCTTAAAAAAATTGATGAATTTTGAGGCCTTATCGGTATAATATTTGTTATATTTAACGTATTTTATTGTTCGTCACAACCAATACAATAATCCAACATTGTTTGATTATTACAACTTAGTTAATTCAACTCATATCAAACTTTGTCTGTTCGGCCCATGGGTCGAATCATTGGTGCATGGTATGCACGGCCTGTTATTACTCACAATATTGGATCTATTTAAATAATTACAATAAAAAACAACAAATCTAATGCAATTTCAAATATGCACATGTTTCACATATGCAAATTCCAATAGAATTAAAAGAGTAGGGAGAGAGATTTTACGGTTTAAAGAAAAACCTACACTTGTTTTTTTCGCTGCAGTCAGATATAATTTATTGATTGATAGCTAGATAAACATTGGGAGACGATTTATTCAGCAGAAGAGAGAAATTGAAAATCGAAATCAAAGGAATGGAAATGTTTTGTTGATTTTTGGTAATAGCCAACTGCAGACCGCAATTTGATCAGTTAAATCCGCTGTCAAAATTTGTTTTCAGTTGAACACATGGGGGAAACATTGAAACAAAATGTTAATTTAGCATAACATACATTCATTTGTTTTACAACGATACCTAAGCGGTCACACTTGACAGTCTAAGCCTAAACATTCTTGTACGAACCTCGCTGCACTATTCAACGAATCTGCATACCTTCAAAGTTTAAACAAATTAGCTGAAATTGACTGGTAGTGCATATCCTCAGTTCAGTTTAAAGGATTATAAATTGAGATCTTCAACTTCAATAAGAATACATAGAAGGACAGTAATCTGTAAAGTATTACATTATTAGTATCTGGCACGCAAGAACATTTCTAAAAATCCAGTTGAGCAGCAAGCTTCTAATATTCAATTGAAAAAATGTATTTTCTAAGAATGGCATGTATGCTTAAACAGGAGCGGGTTAAGGGAAGGCAGCGGCCGTCCTAATCTTTTTCAAGGAGCATTTAAACATTATATGAAATTGTGAATATTTCATGTCAATATTTTGACAAATTTTTTAATGTTTTCATAAAATTAAAACCATTTTTGCAACAATTAACCCGATGGGCCGCGTCAGCAATTAGCAGGCAATTGCCGTGTTGGTTCAACAAACCGACTCGATTCATTTATTGAAATTGAATTCATATATTATATTTTAAATGATCAGATCCACCGTTCACCTTGTTTCAATTCGATTTGTAACAATTATATAAAATATGATAAAAAATAGATAAACATTGTTTACGGACACAAAAAATCTAGTTTTTAAAAAAGACAATGACTTTTTTATTATTATAAAGAGGGTAGGGTTAGAAGCTGCTTAGGTCGGGTAGGGTCGAAGAAACATTAACCGCTTCCAGGCTTGCCCATGTTTATAAATGTATACGTTAACGTTTTTGTGGAGAACCTCACAAATCTCATTGCACCTGTTGCAAAATATGATTCGATTTTGTATAACTTCCAAATAAAAAATTGCTTCATAATAATTTTTGTAAAAAAGTTTGAGCCGCCCCCGCCCATTAAAAATTTTCTAGGATCGCGTCTGTGTTCCAAGGCTGAAGAATGCTGCCATTTGGGTTTTTATAGACTTTAATTGATATCGGGCGAATTGACAATAATTCGTCAGGCAAAAATAAAATTTAGGAAAGCTTCTGACACATTCTTCTGGAAGACCATAACAAAAAGTTATTTTTACGTAAATAGATCTAGAAATACCGTTAATTGTAATATTAATACGTTTCCGTCTTACAATATAATTGTTATTAGTTCGTAAATTGTTGTAAAAAGGTAATTAACTTGTATGTTTACGATCGAGGAAACCATAAAATTTTACGGGCAAACTTCAAATAAGTGTTATAAGGTAACAAGGAAACTGTTTGTAAAACGACAGAAGTGAATGGGAAGCGAGAATTAATTTGGTAAAAACCTTTTAGGAGGGCAAAAGATTTTATGGAGAATATAATGAAACAGGGAGAAGAAAGTAGCTTAAAAGAAGCCCGCCACTGTCTTTTATGATGGAAATAAAATTAGAATTTGTCTCCCTCAAGATCATTTATTACTTATAGATCGAGTTAATGAAAATCGAGTTTGAGGTGAAGCAATTATACTTTGAAAATAATAATTAAAAATCCAATTTACATTTTCACTCGGTTTTATAATAACAAAGTTCGCGAAAAGTAAAAAATAGATTTTCCTATACTACAACAATAATAACTATTCAATGCCTATTACACTCCACGTACACAAATACATACATTTATATATATATATATATATATATATATATATATGTCCATTTATGCGACTAATTTTTGTCGGGTACGAGTGAGTACCGATACAATTTTAATTCCTCATAATGTGTATATTAAACACACACAGCCAATGAATTTCTTAACCTTTATACTCACTTAATAAAATGATATTTAATGCCTGAAAACACCACTGGATAGTGAAACTCCTCCTCATTCATTCTTCATCCTTAAATCATGCCCGACCTATTTAAAGAAAACAAAATAGCTGAAGCAAGATGTTGCTGCAATGGATTGTAGGTAGCTTAATTATGTGAACACTATGTATGGGGAGAAGTTGAAAGTTTTTGGAAGCGTTGAATCTTCCAGTGAAAAAATAAACTTACCGATAGAAGTGTAAATATCCGAGAATTTCCAAAGTTCTTAAAAAACTTGAAGAAAATTGCTTGAAAATGCTGACATAACCGTGCCCTAAATTTTCTACCCGTACACGAAAATGACATTCTTTGATTACTGTTAAGCAGTTTAAGAAACTTCCATAAAATTTCAAGTATATTTCACATTCATTATATCCCAATTTTTTAACATTGTATTTATCACTTATATCTTTGAAAACAATCACATTTAAAATGAAAAGCAAACTCGCCGGCACCCCCGGATAATACCCGTGCCCATACATCACTTTTGTATATGTTAGAGATGAGTGCGGTGCAGTGGTTAGCGGGAGAATTAAAGTAACTCGCGGTGGCATAAGAGTTATACAGATAACGTGTTTTGTCTTAAGATTTATAATCTCTAAATATTTCTGTTTCTGAAGCAAACCTAAGAGATTTCACATACAAAATATTAAAAGCAATTTTTACATATTTCATTGAAAATTTGATACTACCCTAATACAATTGAAGGAAATCACAAAATACGTAAGAAATTGTCTTTAAACTTTTCTGCGAATGATCCATAATCCTAAAAAAAAATAACTCACAAATATGAATATTTTCTTACGAAGATAGAAATAGCCATTGGTGGGGGTATACCGCGGTAAAATTTCGTTTATTGTCGTGGTTTGCGGTAAAAAAACGGACATTGCGGTGGTTTGCTGTGATTTTTTTTTCTCTACGGTGGGAATAATTTTAAAAAACCAGTTCGGCGCTCATTTCTTATATATATATGTGTGTGTGTGTGTTGCTATGTGGCTTTCTGTACAGATTAAATTTCCATAGCGCCATGAAGGAATCTTGCTTTGTACACTTTTTGAAATGCCATTTATTCCATAATGAATGGATTTTAGCCTAACCGGTCCGATATATAAACTACGTCTAATTTTACTTTAATGGTTTCTGTTTATCAAAATTTCCCTTTATTATTCGCTGAAGTGTTCAAATTGGATTTGATTAATTTGAGATCCGTCCAAATTGAATTGTCCAATTAAGAAGACTTTGTGCTACAATCTAATAGTCGACATTCGACTTACTTTACTAGCGTACACTTATCATACCTATTCGTCCTTTCATTCGTAGCGATATAATGTCAATGTCATCATATGAAACTTAAAAGAAAAGCTTCCTTTAAAATTCTTCCCATTAGACTTTGCCATTTAAAAGTAATTGTCGATTAAATTTGTAATTATCACTGAAATAGCTGAATACTGGTATAGTGTTATCCAGTTTTACGTGGAGTTAGCGGGTCTACTTACATCGAAAACTTACGTGGGATTTTAAAAGTCTACAGATATCCTAAATAACAAATTAATCTAATAAAAATGTTGAATGTATTTATTAATGTCTACAATTCGTAATGGATGTGGTCGCCTGATTGAAGAGAATTCAGATCGCAAGCTAAGTGTTGAAAATGAACTGAATGTTCAGTCCAAGTCGAGCACTGAATCATCAAGTTAAGCGGGCAAAGTACAGCCAGGGTCCACCAAATTAGTAGGTTCTGGTAAAGATAATTTCATTAAATTAAAATAATTTTAACAAAAAATAGTGAAAAATAGTGGAAATTTTAAGCTAAGTGGTATTGTTACAAGTGGCCTATTACCAACCGGAGCCTACTGTATAACATGGCCGGACAATTACATACTAGCCTCTTTATGGGAGGCTTCAGCACAGGACTTAACCAACTTTTGCGGACACCTAATTTGTTGAAAAAATGCTAAAAACGATAACAAACTCATAGAGTTCCGTCAATTGCTCATAGAATGGTGTAAAAATTTTGCAAATCAGACCAAACGTGAATTAGCTATGGTTTCCCAACAATGGACTACTGGGCCCAAAATGCAAATTTTTAAGTTATTTTGAAACTAGCCCATTCAATTTTGAAAATACGATTATGCATCTCGATTACAAAAGATGCGACATAAAAAATCTTTCGATTGGCATATAGCATGATAAAATTGGATAATTTTTACGATTTTTGTAAAAATAAAATTTTGGAGATATTAACTTATAACATTTAATGCGTTTCAAGACTATATTGAAATCAAATTGCACTACAGAATTGCTTCGTATTTATTTTCGATTTTACGTCAAAAGTCGGCTTTTACTGTGCTGAAAGCTAACCTCAATAGTAACCAGTTCTTGATATAGGTGTCGAAATGCATATACTACACTGGTTTCCTCATAAAGAGACTATTATGTAATTTTTCCAGTCGTATATAGTAGGCCCTGTGCCCGCTGAAGCGCAATTAAATTAAAAAAGAACCGCCCATTCTTAAACATAGTTCAAGAATAATAGTTCAAATCAGAGTTTTTATAATTCTTTCAACTGTTTATCTTACTTTAGAATTTCATGCAAAAATCAGTTCAATTTTTGTAATTTTATAACTACAGTTAACTCTTGAAATGAAATGTCTAGATGCTGTTTATCCAAAAAATTCATTCCAATTGAAAAAGGTGTTTGGGAAAGTGTTTCCCTTGCTAGGATAACAGCGACTGTGGATGGAATTTCTGCCGACAACCCTTGCTTCAAGATATATCGAAACCGATTCAGGAACAATTTTTATAACAGAACAGAAAAGTCAAATTCGTGACTTAGTGCGATTTTGTTAGCCAATGTTGAATACTTAATACAATTATTTACCTCATCAACGAGAATTTTTGCTTCACAGCAACTTCAAGCAAAACAGATAATTGCCAATTATTTCCTATTACTTCTCCATTATTTTCAATTACTTTTTTTGTCTGTCTATATGTATTAGTTAAATCTGTAGAGTCTACACTGCAGATCCAGGTGAAATACGTACATCAATGTTATATGAAAGTTTGTGGGACTCGGAGATATGTAGTCTCACACTGTCATATTTAAAATAAATTTGCGTTGTTTAACTTTGTCAGAAAAAAATTACCATTACTTTTCCATCGCTTGTCAAAAATATAAAAGGAACAAATGGATGGCAATTGGCAAAAGTTCAGATTGACTTTAAATTGAGAAAAAATAAGTTATTAAGTCTCGAATTTATAAGCATAAAGCACAGTGAACTTATTATTTTGTCTGCTAGATTTGGTTTGCCCAATCCAAAATAGCATCTGCGTTTAGCAGTTCCTTATTAACTTAAGTTTATTAATTCGCACTTCAAACACAGTTGAGTCAATGGAATGTATAAGACGACGATACCTACGAAATAATTGGAATTGGTACACATTCTGTGGGAATTACATACGAGAGGGCGAAAATATTAAGACCACATTCAGATTTGGCTTGTGCATAACATCATAACATCATTTTATTCTACAACTATTTTGATCACTATAGGAGAGGTATTTAGTTAAGTTTTGGGAGAGCACAATTTACATAGCAATTTAATAGAAGCCCTTGAATCGATTAATATAATTGAATAAATTAGCATCTTAAGGCACAAAGATCCAATTAGATTATTCAAATTTGTTAATTCTTGATGCAAAAAAAAGAACTTCAAAGGTACACGATTAGAAAAAAGTGTGAATCTGGGTTTGTAATCAAATCAAAATTTTGCAATCTGATGTGAAACCCAATTCGATACGAATACAAAATCAGATTTTCACAAAAAACAAAAACCATAATGAATTTCAGATCAATTTTTTGTCGTTGGCAATTAAGTTGATCGTTTGTCATATACTGGTGCCTGTCATTTTTACCTGTGATATAATATTTACTACTGCTACTAGTAATTCGTATATCATACAATCTCCACAATTCAAATGTATTTAGTTATTATTTTATGAAAAATATTTCGAGTAATCTGTGGAGTGGCGAGCCTATGGTGAAGTGCAGTTTTTGCAAATTTACATCGTTATCAATCACCATTGGGGTCACTGGAAACCCTATTCAAAAACTTAACAGACTAAAGTCAAAATTTAGATAACTGTTATGGGAGTATGCTGTATATAATTTGATCTGCTTTTAAGTCAAACATAAAGAAAAAGCATATAAATCTAACATGAGATAAAAGATGACGGTATGCACATCAATTAGGCGGATCCAATAAAACAATCGAAATAAGATAATTTACTACGTAATTGAATCGTGGAATCACTGCAAACATAGACGCCTTGTGATAAGAAATTTGATTACATTGTATCGACTTTACGTTAAACTGTAACTAACGAGCTGAGAAAACTTGGTTGTTATTTAACCAATTACAGACAACCTTCCATATAACATAAAGTTGATAATTGACTTTACCAAGGCAACTTGTTGCGCTACTTTTCAATTCAAAAGCAATTTAATTCAAAAAATGGTCTTGCTCCAGGTAAAAATGCAGATAAACTCTTATAATAGAAAGATAGATTTCCGAAAGTGCGCGTTCCTCGACTCTTATATAGTAATGACCTTGGAGAAATCAAGGCTGTGGGATGTCTTTATGCTGTTTTTTGAAATTTAAACAGAAATAAAAAAGTTTCCATTTACAAGTGCAACAAAAGAGAAATAAATAATGGAAATTAGAAATAAATTTATCATAGCGAGAATATAAATTATTTGCGAAAGAATAATTTAGTTGCATGCATCTAATCAATACACGTTTTGTTCGCAAGTACAAAAGAAAATTAATTAAGGGAGACGTTATTTACAGCGAAAAATTACGAGTTAACAAAGAATCCCGATTTAAGAACAATCCAATTAAACGGAATTGATTGCTTAGCCAATACACTGCCAAAAATGCGAATGCAAACATTAGATTAAAGCTTAGCATCTATAAGATCATGGCACATTGCCTTCTCATATTTAACGAGGATTCCGAATGTACAGTGCTAATTCCACTGGATTGCTAAAATCGAAAAGCTTTCATACAATAAAAGTAAAATCTATCTGTTTTATTGTTAAAAAGAGGGGCAATTGATGCTTATTGAATACATTTACAGGGCCACCCAAAAATCAAGCACAAATTGTGCAATAGTTTCAAATATTATAATTTATACAATTTTAACCAGTATACTGGCCATAAGATAGCACATGATATTACCAATGAAAACAGTTCTTTGTTCTTTCTTGCAGATTGCATGGATAAAAAACAGCTATTTAAGAATTTGGTACACATTACTTTGAGGGATTCCACTGGAACGTCAGCGGCAGATGTTGAAACAATTATGAATAAAAATAGAATTTCTTAACTTTGTGTTCAGATTTTTTAATTTCCATTAATCAACGCAAGTATACATTTTCATATACTACTGATTTATTGAATCATTATAGTACATTCAAAAGAACAAATAATAATATACATAATATACATAATATATAATAATATATATATATATAAATATATAAATATATATATATATACACATATATATATATATATATAATTAGTGAATACATGAAAACATATATAGGAACTAAATACTTTGACAAGCGCATCTAAATACATTGTCAATTTTTTTTAAATAACTTAACTCATTCATATTAAATTATTCACTACTTTTTCTGGAAAAATTAAATTTTTTTAATTCTAGAGGTCAAAGAGTGCTTAATACAATTTCCATTTTATATATATATATAAAATTTGGTATTAGAAAAATTTAATTAAGTAGCCTAAGACTATACATAAATAATGCGCATTACAATATTAAAGATAAATGATACAATTAAATAAGCAATTTATGTCACTGATTCTTCAATTAACTTACAATAATTCAATAAATGAATCACAAGAACTTTAAATTATACAATTATCTTGACATAACGTACAATATATGAGAATGATTTAGTAAAAAACCAGTGTAGATCCATACAAATAGCCACCTTGCAATTTCATTATTGGGACATTATGCTTAATTACAACTTCAAATTGACTCTGAACAAGAAAGAATATATGTTAACAACTTCAGTGTAATAGAATTGCAAGAAACCATGTGAATAAATTAGTCTTACTACATGTCGCAACAAGCTCGAATTCCTTACACGCATTAATTAACATACATTATATCGTCATGGAGTTAGCAAATTGCAAAATTTCTTGGGATTAATTGGAAATCTGTCACTCAACGTCTTGCAAAATTCCTTAGCTTCGATACAAGGACATGTTCTGATTCAAATGTAATTAAAAATCAACATTCATTGTGTTCTATTTACCATTGAGAAGAACTAAAATTTTTAGGGAACAACTTAGATACAGATCTGGCTGAAAAATGAAAAACGTCAATCCCAGTTTATGCAAGTAAATATAGAAATGATATATTTGATAAACTAGTTCAACAAATTTTCCAATTTCGAAATAAAAATAAATTATTACTACCAACAAGTCTAACTCTACCTGCTAGGATTGTCGGTGGGACAAGAATTCTTCCCACTCTCCATCCATAAAAAATCCTACAAATGATTAAAATATTTTGAAAAAAACATGGGTATTGTATTATTTTCAAATTAATTTTGTTTGGCATATTACTGTTTAGCTGCCAACCAAATCTCAGAAATGTTAAAGTGATCTTGATTTTTACCATCCCCAATGCATAAAAATCCTGTCACATCGAATTGCAAACAGAAAATTGTAAAACATATTTTCCGTCAATAGTTTAAAGTATGTGGTGGACGAAGGGATGGGTTTATTGACTTACTTGCTTTTGCCACCGATGCTCGATCACTGTGAGTGGTGTGCCTACCATCTGATACTTGGCATTGATACTTTCCAAAGTCATCGTCAGTTACTGTAGTGATTGTTAACGTCCCCGATGTTGAATTAATCAAAATTCGCTTTCCATCGGGACGAACTAAATATAAAGCAATTAATATTACAAAAATTGCTAACTTGTATTATGACGGATTTGTATTGAATAAAAGTAATTCAATAGTGCGTTAAAATGAACAAATGAAACTTTTGTGAGAATTCTGAAGCGGTATTTTCATATTCCAAAGAAATTGTTAGTTTCTTCCATCATATGCAGAGTGCGAAACATATTTGGTATCATAATGATTGTGATAAATCATCATCAGTTTACAGAATCTCTCACAACTCCTTAACTTCGGAAATCTTGTTACTAGATTAATTTTGAGTTGTCTTAAGATTTCTTCCAGATTACTATGGAACTACTCCACATCTGCATTTCAAATGATACAAATTCACTACAGAATTTTTTTCGGATTTATTTCATTAGGGCTTACGTCAAAAATTGTTTAAGTACTGTGCTGAAACCTAAGCTCTATACTAACCAGTTCCTGATATAGATGTTGAAATACATGTAATGCATTGGCCTCCTCAAAAAGAGGCCATTATGTAATGTACACACTCTCACAATAATATCAAGCCTTTTAGTAGTCTAATCAATTAAGGTACTACCGACTTCACAGACTCTAAAATCATAGTTTCTCAATTTCCTTGCATCATCGTGACTATTACTTCATGTACTCTAATAACAGAAATTTCATGAATGTGTTGATTTTAATATTTTGAGAATTCGATGTGTATTAACATATCTTGCATGAATATGTTCCATATTTTAGTGATTAACATTGTACTTTGCTATTATAAACAGAGGTGGTTCACCGAAATCGTAACTGGCAACACTAAGCAAAATACTTACAGTAATTTTCGAGATATACTTGCAACTTATAAGGAAAACATTTGTTGAATGATGACTCGGCTTAAAAAATTACCCGGAACATTGCTAGTTAGCTTAGAATGCTAACTAAATACATGCAAAATAATGGATCTAGAATGCAGGCCTGAGTTTGAGAGGGGTGGATTCAGCGAAATGTTGGCCGAATACTGTCAAAGAATAGTACCAATCAGTGAGTCGGACATGGAAAGATTATCCAAAAGCGAATTAGATGAACAATATGATAAATAAGAAATCAGGGTATATAATAGAAATAGTATTACACATTTGAATTGTGGAGAATCCGATTTTGATATTTACAAAAAGAAAGTTACAAAAAGAAAAAGTAAATAAAAAGGATGCTATAACTCATGGATAGTGAACAATAAAAGAGTGTTCTACTGCCCTCATATGATTTTGAAACAGCATTATCAAATATCGTTGCATTAATACTATTACAGTTAGCAGACTTACGAATTGTTTTGTTGAAAATCCACTTGAATTTAGGTCTTGTGCCTCGTTTTATTCCACATTGTAACTTTAAGACTTTGCCAGTTGAAATTACAGTTGATTTTGGAGGGTTGATGATTTCAATTGAGTGAACTTCAAAATTGGCCAATAAAAAAACTAAATAAATGTAGTTAAGAAAATTAAAATTAGTATAAAATTTATTTGAATTGTAGTTCTTATACGAACATTGCATCCGAACAGTTTTGAAGTGATTATTGTAGATTACGATAAAATGCATATTTTGAAGTAAATGGATGTAAATAACATGTATATGTATATGTATGTAATTAAAGAGGTCTTATACACAATGAACATGATATTTTATGAAATTATATACATATAAAATGATGTATATATATATATATATATATATATACATGCACATAACATTTTACTCATTAATCTTATATAACAGTTTAAAAAATTGAACAAAAATAAGTTTGTTGGCGAAAAATACTTCTGGTGGTGCAAATCCCACTAAGTGATGTTAAGTTCGAAAATTTCGCTACCACTGCATATGCAGAATTTCTTAGAAAATCACATACATGCAAGTACAGGAAATAGCCATCATTCTACAGGGGTAAGATTACAAAAATTTATATTCTTTGGGTCAAATTAGGACTAAGATATGGTTAGGTTAGACTTTCAGTTACAACTGGTCTCCTGTAAGAACTTCTTTATATAACCTGCATTGATTACCAATGAATCAAGCAGACACAATTTGAAAAAGCGCAGCATCCATAGCCCCAGGGAAAAATCTCAGTGTAGTCATGTGTGGGAAGAAGCAAAAGTTTACAAGCACCGCGCATCTACACACGCATATTTAAGTACATATATTTAGAACAATTGCCCTCGCTATATAACTCAGTTTCTTATAAAGAATAGTGTCGCAAGCGGAAACCATCACTCAAATCGATACAAAAGTTTCAAAGACGAAATAATTGAATATTTACTTTTAATATTTATTTAAGTCTACTAGATTTTAATGACAGGTGATGATTGCTTCAACATTTTCTTCCTTATCACCAGCTAATTGCGCTCACATGAATAACTGTCTACAAAATGAGCAAACACTATATCATTTAAATGTCTGAAAGAATCCCACTTGTATTGGGTTATATCAAATAACTGTGGTGCGCAACGCATTCCTTGCAAAATGCAAGGCGCTCAGATGCCCTCGTTCATTAATCAACAGAATAGCTGAAGTGACCGGTGGTCACAAGCTGAAAGAAAATTGGCAATAATTGAAATAATTGAATGATCTCTTTCGCAAACCCACATAACTTAAATCTATTACTTAATGATCCGGGTGCGCTTCAGGATAAATTGGATAAAAAATTCAAAATAATGAAATTTTTTCTTTTTTTACTAATAATACTATGAAGCAATAATTCAATATATTATTTCTTAATGTAGGAACGCATACCATTGACCATATGATAGCACATGTAAATTCAAATCCACAATAATTTATGAAAGTAAATTGGATCATGACCTACAAAGACAATTTAAGTAAGTCATGATTAAACAAAAAATCATCACAACTGAAGACCATTTTTTAACGAGGTTGCACATTTTATATGAAGGTATTATCATTGTTACTGAACATAAATTGTTAATCTTGAGCTGCACAAAGCATTTTGTCCACATTTAGGATAACTATCTCCTAAGCATATTAAAAAATTGGAAATGTTTCTGATTCTAATAAATGATGATGATGATGATGATGATGATGATGATGATGATGATGATGATTATTATTATTATTATTATTTGTTTATATTTTACTTTTTTTGTCATGTGTTAGTTTGTAGGCTTTTTGTATACACATATTGCGCAATAAATTTGCTTTGACTCTTATTGGTGAATTTACTCCCATATAATGGTGAGCATTTATGCTAAAGTATTCCTGTGCAGGATGACTCCCATTTTCTAAAACACTCTCACAATTCTCCCAATACCTATTTTTCAGAGGATTTAGGAGGCTACAGTTCATCGGAGCAACAACTAACCTCAGCAATACATTTTCTGTAGATAATCGACGGAAACCCCGTTGAGGCATAAATAAAAGAGGTACACTCCTCATTCGTATAGTGTTTTTATTTTGGATTATTTATTAGTTCTTGAATTAAATGTGTTTGTATTCTCTTAGAGATACCATCGCAGATTTTAAAATATTCTAGAAAGGATTTAGCTTAATAAACGCTAAATTTATTTGGTACAGCCAGAAAAATAAATTTCTCTGATAGAAAATAAAATCTGGTAAAAGCCGATGGGTGTGCCGCAAATGCCTAAAATATTTTGACAGACTTAAGCTTTGCAGAATGAATTTCTTCTGCTATAATGGGTATCGGGTGCTGACATAAGTTTTGTTATCGCTTCGTCGGCGAGAAAATACACACCAATGAGCTATAGAATTAGCATTAACCAACACCAAATTCGGAATTGCGATTTATAAATATAAAGCAGAGGAAAATTATAAATATTCTGTCAGTGAAACATTATATGATATAAACAATGAATGGAGAATTAATTAGAACTTAAATTGACGTTAAAGAACGCGCGATAAAGAAGAAATGAGGAGTGTTTTTGACATTTAAAAATCGGCAGTTCAAAGTGATAAATGAACAACCTGGAAAGGGTGCTACTTAATCATGTGTCATGTTGAAAGCACTCGTGCATCGCTATGATAATAAGAAACTACTTGAAACACAGAGATTTTCACATCATTGCAACATTAAGATTCCATTGGGATTGGGAACTGAAAAAAAACACAGGTAGGGTGGAACTGGTTACTGCAATTAAATTTCACCTGGGAACGAAATCAATGCGGTACTTTAAGATATGTTTTTAATAACTAAGAATAGTGTACAAATTATAGATAAATTTAATAATTTAATTAATTATAACTATTGATTGATCCTTAACCTACGGAACAAAAACAAATTTTGAGAGTCTAATTAACACTGGAATAGATTGAGATCAACAGTAAGATTGGAGGCTTGGGTAGCATTTGGTTAGATAATTTAGTCTTGACTCAAGAATTTGTATTTGGTTCTGGCCAGTCCTGAGTCGGGTTGGTTCAACAATTAGCCGGCAATTAGGCGGGTTGGGTAAACAAAACTTCTCGGTGAGTTCAGGATGTACACTTATTAAAATTAAAATGCCTTAGCTTAAATGTTCAGATCCTACGTTAACCTTACTTTCAAATTGATGTTGTAATAATTATATTAAATAATAAAGAAAAAAACTCTTTTTTATAATTATAATCAAGAATATTTCCTGCTTAGTCATAAATTGTTTAATATGCAGTCTTATAATATCAGAGTTGTTTAAAAAAATCATTATCAAAACCAGAGTGTAATGGATTCACGAACTATAAAAGTCAAGCGCTTTGACCATTTTTGCAATGTTTCGTGGGAGACTGATTAACAAGGTGATTTTAACAGCCGGAAATGTGTTGACAAATTAGAGGTGATTTATATATTTTGGCAATGTGCATAAAATAATGAAAAAAACGATGATTCCTTTTTTTTAAAAACTACAAGTCTAGAGTATTGCAGAAACCGTCTAAATCACGTTCCTGGTCTTGCAGGACCAGAGACAGGTATTGAAAAAATATATTTCCAGGAGCAGGCCTAATTTCTTCGTGAATAACTTCCTTTAAAATTCGATAAAATAATTACCAAATAATGTACCAACCACAATTGTAATACTTTGAATGTTTAAATTTGCTTAAGAAGTTCACTAAATGTCAGGGTTGACACAAAGTGTACTTTTATTGCAAAAACGTTTTCAACGTTTAAAATAATGCTTTATTTAGAATTAAATCTATTAAAATTTTGCTGAAAGCAGCTAAGTATAGTAGCAAACATTAACTTGTGATAAACTTTTCAACATATATTTTTATTTTCATACGCGTAAACAAAATGCTGGTGTTGCTAGTTTGTAGTTGAAAGTCGGGTATGAAAGTACGAATGGACAAATTACGAACGATATTTTTGAAAAAAATCATTTATGAATTTGAAATATTTAAATAAAATTGTGAAATATATATGTTTAAAACATGCCAACCCTTACTATTATTTGATTGGTTCGTAAAGTGTCCACGGACCTTTTGAGAAATGGACCAAATATCGGGACCTGGGATCGGCCTTTTCAGGACAGAGACTGAAATATTATGGCCCTGCAACGTTCAAAAAGGTAACCCGAAGCAAAAATCTGCGTGGATTCGCGGATCTCGACTATTTAGTTCGATAAAAGACGATGGGTTTGAGTTACTAATTAAAGCATGTCTTAATTTAAAATTTAATGGTGAAATTGATCACAATAGTTTCTGTTGAATTATTTAACTTTCCATATTTTAGACAAGCGTTGTTTGAAATTCATGCTAAGGAGCGATTATGTCTGTCAATGTTGCAGCTGCTCCTAACCCAATGGAGTTTGGGATGATAGTGTTAAGCAAACATATATCTAATTAAAATATCACAGTGGAATTCTGTTCCCGCTTTAGAGCACTATTGAGTCACAGCGGGGGTGAACGTGTTCAATTAGAGTTTATTTGCCCGCTGACTTCTCAGTAGGATGAAAATGGGAACACGGCCTTATTTCGTGGTATATAAATTCATACACTAATTGTTGGTATTATTTAAAAAAAACGCTTCATAGAATAAACTGGATTTACTAGAGGTGTAACGTATACAATTTTGGAAAACATGTTATTTTAGCAATAATAATAATAATAATAATAATAATAATAATAATAATTATTATAATAATAATAATATATATATATATATATATGTGTGTATATATATAAATATATATATATATATATTTTTTTTTGAAAGTTTACTTAATGAATACATGCTAAAAGGAAAACACATTGAACGTTTCGATTATATTATATAATCATCATCAGCAAATAATTTGCGGCAAAAATATTTTACAATATATAAAGTACACTAAAACTATAAAATGAAAGCTAAAATAAATATAAATACTTAGTTGGATTAATCTGTTTATTTAATAACTTTGTTTTGTCGATGTTGGTAATTTCAATGGCTTCTGCAATTTTTGTATATTTTGTTCTTCTAATGATCTTAAAATTTTCAATATTGATATTATGAATGTGATTAAAAATTTCTGATGTTAAATGGCCATTGATGTGCTCTTTGATTCGCGTATCAAAATGACGGATGGTTTCACCGATGTATGATTTCTTACAATTATCACAAGTATATTGATAAACTAATGATGAAGCCAATCCTTTTGTTATTTGATCTTTGTTGCGAATTAAATTTAGTGTTTTGAATGATTGAAATATTGGAATAATCTTCGTAAATTTTAAAATAGTATTAAATGATCGTAGTTTATTTTTCAATTGAATTGTTTTATNCGGCAAAAATATTTTACAATATATAAACTACACTAAAATTATAAAATGAAATCTAAAATATATATAAATACTTAGTTGGATTAATCTATTTATTTAATAACTTTGTTTTGTCGATGTTGGTAATTTCAATGGCTTCGGCAATTTTTGTATATTTTGTTCTTCTAATGATCTTAAAATTTTCAATATTGATACTATGAATGTGATTAAAAATTTCTGATGTCACAAGTATATTTATAAACTAATGATGAAGCAAATCCTTTTGATATTTGATCTTTGTTGCGAATTAAATTTAGAGTTTTGAATGATTGAAATATTGGAATAATCTTCGTAAATTTTAAAATAGTATTAAATGATCGTAGTTTATTTTTCAATTGAATTGTGTTATTTTCAATGAATGGAAATTTCTAATGTATGTCTTTCTTAGTTTCTTTTATATCTTCATCAGATTTTCTATGATTAGTTGCTAATAAACATTGATTTACAATTTTTTTAATAAGATGATGTGGATATACATTTTCACGAAACATGTCATATAATTGATCTAACAATATGATGATGATATTTTGATAATTCTTTGACGTAAACATTTGATTGTATTTAACTTATGCTTTGGATCACAATAAGAATCAAATGAAATGTAAAGACCGCTGTTCGTTTTCTTGATAAATATTTCAGTTTCAAAGGATCTTCCAAGATTTGTTACTGTAACATCTAAAAAATTTATCTTCTTCTCATTTTCTTGTTCTAATGTAAATTTTATTTCAGGTAATTGATTATTTATAAAGTCAAAAAAGTCGTCAATTTCCCTTTGATTGTGAAATACAGCAAACACATCATCAACATATCTATGATAGCATAGAAATCAAATACCTTCAAATTCAGATTCAATTATATCCATTGCGAAACTAGCTATTGTGGAGCCCAAAGTGAACCCATAGCCATTCCATCAATCTGTTTGTGTATATGTCCTTTAAACAAAAACGAAATATCTAAATATGCCGTTTCAAGGAGCCTTTTAAATGAACTATGAGAAATTGGCAAAGTAACTTTTGGAAACATTTAATATGTGATTGATCGTTTTTGTGACTGGAATATTTGTGAAAAGGGATTTCACATCAAAGCTAACCATAATTATTGGAATCTGATTTTTCATTGAACACATTTTTCAGAGTATTTGTAAAATTGAAAGTATCTGATAAATTATATTTTGATGGTATAAATTTCTTAATGAGATCGTCTAACCATATATTTAAGTTATATTTTGTAGAATTTATCATTGACAAAATCGTGCGGAAAGGAGGATTTAATTCATCTTTGTGAATTTTTGCTAAACCATATAATCTAGCTGTCATTGATCCACAACTTTTAATTTTAATATAATCTTTGTTACTAATTTCATTACGTTTCTTCATGTCTAGAATCAATCTGTTAAACTTTTCTTCAATATAAATAAAATAATCTATTTTAGTACGAACATCAGACTTTATTTCTTTAAATTTAGTCGAATCATTTAGGATCTCATTCATTTTGTTAATATACATGTCTTTATCAAGTAATACAATTCCATTGCCTTTGTCAAATTTACAAATATATAGAGAAGGATCAGAGACTAACTCTTTCAAAGCTGAGAATAAACTTATATATAT
>CABFPE010001399.1:27371-38028 GCA_900660155.1 Hofstenia miamia | reverse complement strand
AAAATAAACTCCGAAGAATTTATTGTTCATCAAAATAATGGTTCAATCAAAGCTATTTATAAAATTTCTACAAAAAGTACCTGCCGATTTTAAAATTCAAATGATTCGTCTGCCAATATGGCTGTTCATACGTAAGCTTTAGTTTGCACAATTTAATTTGTCAATTATCTCTTGATCGGCTAACAAGTTTCTTATTTTGACCAATATTAAATCTTGGTTGCATTTTACAAAAATAACTAAATTTCATTTAACTAAATCTTTACAATTAATTTCAATTAATAATCATTCGACATTATTCAGCTTTAGTTGCCTTTTTTGGATGATGCTACACCAGGAGTTGGAAGATGCAAATAGGGAATTAATCCTTGATAATGATATTCAAGCTCAAGAGATTGAACATTTTAAAGATAAACTTAGATCGACAAAGTTGGACAGAGATGAAGACCACAAAAATCAGAAGAGAGAGATAGAGGATCTGAGATGGAAACTGAAAAAACTACGAGAAGATCAAGATGAAAATCCAAAAGCAACAGCAAGATATGAAAGAATGATCAAACAGAGAGAGGAAAGAAGTCTACAAACATCACCCACAAATTTCAAAAAATAGTTTACAGCAATGGAGGAAGAAGAAGACGAAAAAAGGAAAATCATCAATGAGATAACAAGAGTGGTGAAAAGTCAACTTACAATTAGCAAACAACTGACTAAACAAAAGAAACTGATGTATCAAAACTCAATGCTTCCAGAAAATAGTCATAGAAACACAATACCATGTAAGGCGACTCTGCCAAAATTTAATGGGAAAGTGGACAGCTACAATCCGACATTTTTGGAATGGCTACAAAGGGCAGCAGCTGCAAGGTTCCCACTATATTTAACAGGGGCAGCCTCTCAACACTACTTACTCCTTGATGCGGATATGAAACAAATTACAAACTACTAATCAAAGACTTTGTAGACTACTATGAAAATGAAATCTTTATAAACCAATATTGAATCATACTAAATTCTACAAAAATGTGGAAGACAGACAACATCTGAAATTATATCCAACAGATAGAATGATTATTGACACTCAGTTCAAGGGAAAGCACATATTCCAAGTATGACCTTTTTTCTCTTTTCTGCAGAGGTATGCTAGAGAACATTTGTACTCAATTTGAGATTAAGTGCAACATAGAAGATAAAGTGGAGAAAATGATGAGGAAAGACATAGACATACAGGCAACAATAGAGAACCATGCTCACATCTATGAAAAGGCAATATGGAATAAGAAAAGCCATCGGAATGGAGAAACAATTACAAAACACAGATAGGGAACACTAAGGCATACAAGGAGAAGAAAACAGAAAAATTCATTAATATAAAGAACAAGGATGGGAAATCCAAAAAAGTTAAGAGAAAGAGACATAAAATGCTACGCTTGTAGACAAAAAGGTCACAGGAAGGACAAATGCAAAAAACAAATCAATATGATCAGAGAGGAAGAAGCATATTATGATGACAAAGACTTAATCATATCCAAACTGGAATTGGTGGAGGACTCCCAAACAGAGGAGGAATCAGAAAACTAGTCAGAGTGCCAACTCAAAAAAAACGAGCACCAATAATGATCATGATAAATCTGGATAACATTAACACAATAATGATAAAGATAAATGTGATTTTGACAAAAGCAACAATTGATATGGGAGCAGCAACATCAACAATAATGGATGAGTGTGCAACAAAACTGAGATTTAAATGAGATGACTTACAGTGCTCAAACAAAAGATTAATAAATGCATCTGAAGAGAATATAGATATGAAAGGCAAGATTGAGGCAGTACAGATGAGGATAGCAAATTCAACCTTCGAGCAAACATTAGTGGTAATAGATACCCTTAATAACTTACTGCCCTATGAAGTAATACTAGGTGATGACTTCCTGACAAAAAATGGATGTGTGATAAATTATGCTGACAAAATGATCAAAGTACATTAAGAGGAAATCAAAATCAAAGAACAAGAAGGAAAGCCAGCAACAATAGTCTTTGAACTGGAAGAAGACATAAAATTGCAACAGTATCAATGGAGCATGCATGGAGTGAAAACAGACGATCTGATAACAGCAGATATAATGATCTGCAACAAAAAGGGATTAATTTGAAGAGAGTGTTGATGCCGTCAAGCATATGCACAATAAAAAACTGCAAAGGAAAAGTCCTGATACTCAACACAACAAATCAGAACATCAACATGAAGAAAACAAGTGTATGACTATTCAGACAATATATTAGATCTAGCATCAAAGCTATTTGGAGGGCAATTGAGGACATCGATGAGCAGAGTAGTTTGTATGGTTGACTCAAGTACTTACAAATGAAAACATGAGGTACTCCACACTGCCAACTCAAGGGCAAGTGGATGGAAACCATGATTGTCGCAAGTACTCCCCACAGCTGACTCAAGGGCAAAGGGACAAAAGCTGAAGAAGAAGACCAGTACAAAATACCCGAATTAGTGGAAGACGAATACCAACTCTGAAGTGAAGCACAATTACAACAACTTCAAGAGGTGCTAGAGAAACAGAAATGAATATTCAATTACAGAGAAATAAGTGTAGGACAGGAAATTGGCAAAACACATAAGATCATTACAACAACAAGCAAACCAATAAAACTGCCAGTGAGGTGAGTACCAGAGCAAATGAAGGACGAATATAACAGGATACACAATGAATTGATTGATAATAAAATAATACGACCCATCAAAAGCCCATACGCCGCACCTACAGTATTTATGAAACAAGAAGACAAACACAGGTTATCCATAGACTTCAGGAAATTGAATGAAGTAACAAAGAAAGATTCATATCCACTGCCAAGGATAGAGGATATGCTATACGAAGCGAGGAAACACAAGTACTTCACATCAATAGAATTATGCAAAGCATATTGGCAGGTGAGAATGGAGGAGGAAGGTATAGAAAAAACAGCGTTCATAACTCCCTATGGCCTCTATGAATGGATATACATGGCGTTTGGTCTCTGCAAAGCCCTGCAACATTTCAAAGATACATAATGAAAGTATTGAAAAATAAGAAACACAAGATGGAAGATGGAGTAAATGCATTCATCAATGACATTATTGTGATGAGCAACACGATTGAGTAACACCTACAGAAACTGGAACAAACATTAGCAATCCTCTAAAAAGCTGGCCTGAGAATCAACAGAAGCAAGTGCGACATCTTAAAGGAAAAAATCATATTCTTAGGATGACTCATTGAAAAGAGGTGAATATGCATGAAAGATAATGCAAAAGACATGATCAGGAGAATAGAGAAGCCAAACAATAAGGTTCCCACCATCCAGAGGATAATGGGCTTCTTCAATTATTACAGCACATTTATCCCCAACATCACAGGGAAGACTGCCAAGATGACATGACTGATGAGAAAATCAGTACCATTTATATGGACATGGCAGGAGCAGGAGGAGCTAGACGGAATAAAAGAGGAACTAGCAAAATTGCCATCACTAAACACGCCTAATTACAATGAGACATTTATACTAGACTGCAATGCCAGCAAGGTAGTGATCGGAGCAACGCTGGGACAAATAAAAGATGACAAGAAGGTGCCCATACAATTCTTTAGTCACAAGTTGAAACCAAGCAAGGAGAACTATGGGTCAACAAAATTGGAGATGCTGGCACTGATCAAGAACATTAAAAAGTTCAGACACTTCCTAATAGGACAACAATTTAGAGTGCACACTGATAACAGCAGATTGGCATGGCTCAAGTTTTCAGGGGACAAATCAGGAATAGTTTCAAGATGGGTTGAATACTTAAATGAATTTAGCTTCATGATTGAACACTGGAGATGGACATTGCACACAAACACTGACTTCTGGACCACACCTTCCTGAGTATCAGAGAGGCGCAACTAAGGAAGACAGAGAGAGGAAGCAGTTCCAATTCCTAAAACATGCAGAGCACAAAAGAAGTCCAGAGATGAACATTGATAAAAAGGGACAAGTAGTATTACCAATCGTGATAAAAGAAAAAATATCAGAATTTGAGATCATAGAAAAACAGAAGGATGACATGATACTAAGCGAAATCATAAGAAAATTACAAGAGCCAAACACTAAACTATCAAACCTAAACGCAAGTTACTATGAGATGTACAAATGGAAAAGGAATAAGAATGGCCTCCTATATATAGAAGGACAAACAAAGAGAATTGCAATACTGGAATACTATAAACATGAGCTAGTAAGGAAAATCCACAAGAAAGGCCATATGGGCATCACACAGACAGAAAGCACGTTTAACACAAGGTTCTTTACAATGGCAATACGGAAAGTCACAGAAGAAATCATCAACAAATGTATGGAATGTCTACTCCACAATAAACAGCATTTTCTGACACAGAGGGCACCACTAGAAAAGATCATAGTGACGAAACTGAATGAGATCATACACATAGATTTAGAAATGTTGTCAAAAGACAATGAGGGGTACCAGTACCTTATAGTGATGGTGGACATTTTCACCATATACGCAAAGCAAGTCCCAATGAAGGACACGACAGCTGCAACACCTGCCACTATAGTAATGAAAGAATGAATCCTGAAGCTTGGACCAATGGAGACGATAATTACAGACAAGGGCCACAATTCGAGAGCAACCTGTTCCAAGAAATGGCACATCTATTGTAGGTCATAAGCAAAAGAATGACAGCATATCATCCACAAGCAAATGGAGTGGTGGAGAGACTGAATAGAACTTTGATAAAATTAATTAGGGTCACAACCTCAAGAGTAGGAGGATACAAATGGAGGGAAGTAATTAAAATGATTGAGTATTTCTATAATACGTCTGTACATTCGACAACTGGGATAACACTGTTTAAAGCCATGTTTGGAAGGGAGGCAGCAACGCCATTATCAATGCAGTACTTCACCTATAGTGGAAAATTAGACAACCAATATGTGGATCAACTGAGGAATCAGATAATGGTGATACATGAAATGATGTGTCATAACACAACAAAATCAGCCGTGAGACAGCAGTGTAACTACAATAAAAAATTTATGGGCGCATGCATAAACTAGGCAACACAGTTCACGCATTTACACCCATGAAATTAACCAATACAAATCAAGTCTGAAAGTTAAAAACGATATGGTCAGGTCCATGTAAAATAACACAAGTATTACCAAATAACGAGTAGATGTTAAATAATGGCAGATTACTGCACTTTCAAAACTTGAAACAGGCAACAGCAGATATCGAGAAATCGATATTAGATGAAAATTCCGAATTTAAGATAAGTTGCATTAATGGTAACAAAGTTATATTTGATATGAATGACTTAGATAGTTTGCCAGAGGAAGGCTTTGATGAGGAATTCAAAGCAAACATCAGCAATGAGGATATACAGAGAAGAGTGCTGCTAAAACGTGCAGCAAGAGATAAACATATATATGACCCTGAAATATGGGAAGTAAACTTACTATCTGAATTTAGGAAAATCGAAAAATATCCAACATCCCTTGAGGAAGAGAGTGCGCCAAACCCAAAGAACTGAGGAGATGACAACGTCAAACCCATGGAGAAGAATACAAAGACAGTCTCAAACTGGACGTCCAACAGAAGACAGATGGGACAAGAACTAGCCAATGACTAATCAAAGGCGCAGAGTGAGAAGGCGTCCTAGTAGTCCCAAGGCTGACTCGAGGGCAGGGAGACCAAAAGACACAATGCCTCTCCCACTGGAGATCTGCACCACTGATTCGAGGGCACAAAGAGAACCAGTGAACATCCCAGAGATCTGCACCGCTGATTTGAGGGCATGCAGAGAACTGGTGAAAAGCAGAACAACTTTCCCTCCAGTCCACCTTGCTGATTCAAGGGCATTGCAACAATTGGAGTTCCAGGGGAAGGTGAAAGTTGGCAGAGAACAGTGCGTATACAAAAGTGATTCAAGGCTGATGTATCAACAGACCCCACAGCTGGTCAAATGCTGAAAGGGCAAACTGGGAGCCTATTCGAGGGCGACTCAGTCAAAACAATCAGCATGGACTCACTTGAGAGTGAGCCAAGCACCAGTAAACAACTAAGGGAGCTACACACCCCCTCTGATAGCACATCTGAGAGAACAGTGTGTTCAAAAGATAGAGAAAAACGAATGTCAAAATAAGATGGTGAAACCCTGCACCAATACTTCATGGGAATAACAAAAATGAGAAAGACTATCACCAGAAATGAAGAGTCACATATGAAGAATAGCAAAGACAGAGGGCAGTAATCTACTGATAGTACTCAATGCGCAAAAGAGACTGATGGTCAACACAATTATAAGCTATCAGAGAGAATTGGATTTATTCAAATAAGTAAAAATGATAGAGATGACAACACACGCAGAAGGTGTGGAAAAGGCAGATACACTATTCATCAAATGTAGCCTCATGCAATGACAAGAATATATAAAAAAGATACAAGAAATATGGAAAGAGATGAAACTACAAAAGAAAACAGAAGAAAAGTGGCCAGAGATACATATTGAGGCCCTATCAAAGAAGTACCATAAAACAGTTGAAATGGCACTGTCAGAGATTAATAGAGCATATGAACTAAACTCAATGAAAGACTTCAAAAATATAATATTCAAAGAGAAAAACGCCCCAGAAATAAGGTCTAGAACCACAGCTTGGATTCTAGCAATTCTTACTACACAAGACCAAGAACTGAGGCTGCCAGTTTCCAGAAGCAGGACGCAATAGACTGGTGAAAGCTAAGAGATACGAAATAGCATTGTCCCCAATAAATAAGCAGATGAAGAATTGGTTATTAAAAGGGTACGTGGAAAAACTGACATCTCCAAACAAGAACAAGAAACCAATGCAAGAGGTGGAAAGGTTTATCAGCAGATTAATCATTAACAAGAGTCTGTTAGGCAGAATGTCAATGGTGGATATAGCAAACAGAACAGGAATCACGTTGGAAGATATCACTATATTTGAAGAACCCATGAGAAAATACATGTGGGGCGCCACATCTGAAACATGATTGAGACAAGTCGACATGGAACTTAGGATAACAATGAGGAAGATAATCAAACAAAAAATCGTAGATACAAAAGAAATTGTTACAATGATAGAAAACAAAGAAATTCAGCAAACTTTATATATAAATATTACATGTAGCCATTACTGAAATATATTGGCTTATTTAAATATATTCTGTTCAAACTATTTCCTAACCTATATTTATAATTTACTACATGTACCGTCACTTTATCAGTCAATTATAGGTCATTAATTTGGATCTAAAATAATAGTAATCTAATTCCTAGAGTTTGGTCATTCAACTGTTTGCTGACAAATAATTATTTAATACATGTAGAAGTGAAATGCTAGTTGGCTAATCAAGAGAAAACCCCTACACTTTCGTGATCTGGCACGGAGACCCTAGAATCGTTCCCTGTGATGTATCCAGACCACTAGTAAACATTGCTCGATTAGCTCAAAATCGTATTAAGTAAGCAAACCATTAATATGAAACAAAATAAGAATTCCGAATAAAATTCTTTATCAAACTCTTACAGTGGTTTTTAATCTATTTATAGTATTTCCAAAAGAAGTACCTGTCGATTCAAATTTGAACTTTCTGCCAAGATGGCGTCTGAAAATAATGAAAGCATCAATTAGTCAAAAAGTATTTTTATTGACAGACACAAATATCTCTTTTTTGACACATGTTGTTTCTTAGTTGCATATTAGAAATAAATTTGAAATAATCACTAATTGATTTAATTACAATATTTTTAATCACTTCTTTTTGATCTTAATCTCTTCTTGCAACGTTTGCAGCTTATTGATGATTTTTATTTGGATGATGCTACAATGGGACAAAGAATACTGCTTCTATGATGTCACAAAAAGGGTGGAGATAGTGACCATGATAAGGCTGAACAAGAATGATCTGACAACCATAACTGAGGAAGAAGTAAGAGATAATATAAGTTTTGTTTACAAAGATGTGGCAAACACAAGAAGCCTCAGAAAGGTGTTTACATTTTTCTATCCAAACACAACAGTATGGGAAGAAATGGCGCACACAAGTAGAGCAGATGGGCAGATGACACTCATAATAGCAATAAAAGGAATCCACTATATAAGAAATTCTACGAAATCTTTTCAGAAAAAATGAACAAGCTTTGAGAAGTAAAGGTGATATCAGAAAATATCAAAGAGGCAAAATTCCTCTGATATCACAGCATGGTAATTAACAGAGAGAGATGTGGTACTAAAAATGACTAAACAACCAGAGTTCACAACAACAAGCTGTAGTGATCCCCAAGCAGAACATTGATGAAAAAGGCAGATGAGTTAGTCCATGGAGAACGCGCAGTGCTGAAAATAACTCAAGCTAAGGAGGGTGTGTAGCATAATCCAAAGAAATTGCTGCTAATAAAGAAAGAAGAACAAATGATTAGTCAAAAAACAAAGATCGAATGATTATTTAGAAAAACAATTTAAGTTTAATTATCAGAAATTATCTTCATAAAACTGCAACCAAGTAATAATATAGCAAATTAGTACTTTTCATCGAATTTGACAAAACAAAGGGGGCGATATCTCTTCCACTATTTTAGCCATTNGCTGGCCTGAGAATCAACAGAAGCAAGTGCGACATCTTAAAGGAAAAAATCATATTCTTAGGATGACTCATTGAAAAGAGGTGAATATGCATGAAAGATAATGCAAAAGACATGATCAGGAGAATAGAGAAGCCAAACAATAAGATGGACATCCAGAGGATAATGGGCTTCTTCAATTATTANAATTTGACAAAACAAAGGGGGCGATATCTCTTCCACTATTTTAGCCATTTTGGCAGACGAATTAAATTTGAATTTTGAACAACAGGTACTTTTTCAACTTAACTATAAATAGAGCATAGATAAGATGGACATCCAGAGGATAATGGGCTTCTTCAAATATTACAGGACATTTATCCCCAACATCACAGGGAAAACTGCCAAGATGACATGGCTGATGAGAAAATCAGTACCATTTATATGGACACGGCAGGAGCAGGAGGAGCTAGACGGAATAAAAGAGGAACTAGCAAAATTTCCATCACTAAACACGCCTAATTACAATTAGACTTTTCTACTAGACTGTGATGCCAGCAAGGTAGCAATTGGAGCAACGCTGGGACAAATAGAAGACATACAATTCTTTAGTCACAAGTTGAAACCAAGCAAGGAGAACTATGGGTCAACAAAATTGGAAATGCTGGCACTAATTGAGAGCATAAAAAAGTTCAGTCACTTCCTAATAGGACGACAATTTAGAGTGTGCAGCAACAACAGCGGATTGGCATGGCTCAAGTTTTCAGGGGACAAATCAGGAATAGTTTCAAGATGNTTATTTAATACAGAATGTCAAGCTAAATGGTAAATGCAGTAGTAGTGGTTTGGAAACATATTGGGAGTGACTCGAGGTCCTTGATGCAAACCATGAAACTGCATTTATGTTAGGTGTACAAATAGGAGTTTTTCTCTGTTTACATTTACATGTAATTAATAATCAACATCGGTAAGAAAGGGCTGGATAGCCCAATGTAGGTTATACATATTTTATGTAATAGACTTAGGTGACCTATAATAGACTGATAAACTGACTGAGGATGTATTCTGTTATTTATATGTAAGGTAGGAAGCTGCAAGTTATTAAGTAACTTAATTATTCTAATTTAATTAAAAGCCAATAATTTTCAGTAAAGGCTAAAGTGATAATTGTTAAGCAGCTATTGACACTGCAAGGTTGCAAAGTGAATTAAGTACATGATACAAANGACGACAATTTAGAGTGTGCAGCAACAACAGCGGATTGGCATGGCTCAAGTTTTCAGGGGACAAATCAGGAATAGTTTCAAGATGGGTTGAATACTTAAATGAATTTAGCTTCATGATTGAACACTGGAGATGGACATTGCACACAAACACTGACTTCTGGACCACACCTTCCTGAGTATCAGAGAGGCGCAACTAAGGAAGACAGAGAGAGGAAGCAGTTCCAATTCCTAAAACATGCAGAGCACAAAAGAAGTCCAGAGATGAACATTGATAAAAAGGGACAAGTAGTATTACCAATCGTGATAAAAGAAAAAATATCAGAATTTGAGATCATAGAAAAACAGAAGGATGACATGATACTAAGCGAAATCATAAGAAAATTACAAGAGCCAAACACTAAACTATCAAACCTAAACGCAAGTTACTATGAGATGTACAAATGGAAAAGGAATAAGAATGGCCTCCTATATATAGAAGGAAAAACTAAAAGAATTGCAATACTGGAATACTATAAATGCGAGTTAGTAAGGAAAATCCACAAGAAAGGCCATCTGGGCATCACACAAACAGAAAGCATGTTTAATGCAAGATTTTTCACAATGGCAATGTGGAAAGTCACAGAAGAAATCATCAACAAATGTATGGAATGTCTACTCCACAACAAACAGCACTTCCCGACACAGAGGGCACCACTAGAAAAGATCATAGTGACGAAACTGAATGAGATCATACACATAGATTTAGAAATGTTGTCAAAAGACAATGAGGGGTACCAGTACCTTATAGTGATGGTGGAC
>CABFPE010001399.1:12378-26235 GCA_900660155.1 Hofstenia miamia | reverse complement strand
CCCAAAGAACTGAGGAGATGACAACGTCAAACCCATGGAGAAGAATACAAAGACAGTCTCAAACTGGACGTCCAACAGAAGACAGATGGGACAAGAACTAGCCAATGACTAATCAAAGGCGCAGAGTGAGAAGGCGTCCTAGTAGTCCCAAGGCTGACTCGAGGGCAGGGAGACCAAAAGACACAATGCCTCTCCCACTGGAGATCTGCACCACTGATTCGAGGGCACAAAGAGAACCAGTGAACATCCCAGAGATCTGCACCGCTGATTTGAGGGCATGCAGAGAACTGGTGAAAAGCAGAACAACTTTCCCTCCAGTCCACCTTGCTGATTCAAGGGCATTGCAACAATTGGAGTTCCAGGGGAAGGTGAAAGTTGGCAGAGAACAGTGCGTATACAAAAGTGATTCAAGGCTGATGTATCAACAGACCCCACAGCTGGTCAAATGCTGAAAGGGCAAACTGGGAGCCTATTCGAGGGCGACTCAGTCAAAACAATCAGCATGGACTCACTTGAGAGTGAGCCAAGCACCAGTAAACAACTAAGGGAGCTACACACCCCCTCTGATAGCACATCTGAGAGAACAGTGTGTTCAAAAGATAGAGAAAAACGAATGTCAAAATAAGATGGTGAAACCCTGCACCAATACTTCATGGGAATAACAAAAATGAGAAAGACTATCACCAGAAATGAAGAGTCACATATGAAGAATAGCAAAGACAGAGGGCAGTAATCTACTGATAGTACTCAATGCGCAAAAGAGACTGATGGTCAACACAATGATAAGCTATCAGAGAGAATTGGATTTATTCAAATAAGTAAAAATGATAGAGATGACAACACACGCAGAAGGTGTGGAAAAGGCAGATACACTATTCATCAAATGTAGCCTCATGCAATGACAAGAATATATAAAAAAGATACAAGAAATATGGAAAGAGATGAAACTACAAAAGAAAACAGAAGAAAAGTGGCCAGAGATACATATTGAGGCCCTATCAAAGAAGTACCATAAAACAGTTGAAATGGCACTGTCAGAGATTAATAGAGCATATGAACTAAACTCAATGAAAGACTTCAAAAATATAATATTCAAAGAGAAAAACGCCCCAGAAATAAGGTCTAGAACCACAGCTTGGATTTTAGCAATTCTTACTACACAAGACCAAGAACTGAGGCTGCCAGTTTCCAGAAGCAGGACGCAATAGACTGGTGAAAGCTAAGAGATACGAAATAGCATTGTCCCCAATAAATAAGCAGATGAAGAATTGGTTATTAAAAGGGTACGTGGAAAAACTGACATCTCCAAACAAGAACAAGAAACCAATGCAAGAGGTGGAAAGGTTTATCAGCAGATTAATCATTAACAAGAGTCTGTTAGGCAGAATGTCAATGGTGGATATAGCAAACAGAACAGGAATCACGTTGGAAGATATCACTATATTTGAAGAACCCATGAGAAAATACATGTGGGGCGCCACATCTGAAACATGATTGAGACAAGTCGACATGGAACTTAGGATAACAATGAGGAAGATAATCAAACAAAAAATCGTAGATACAAAAGAAATTGTTACAATGATAGAAAACAAAGAAATTCAGCAAACTTTATATATAAATATTACATGTAGCCATTACTGAAATATATTGGCTTATTTAAATATATTCTGTTCAAACTATTTCCTAACCTATATTTATAATTTACTACATGTACCGTCACTTTATCAGTCAATTATAGGTCATTAATTTGGATCTAAAATAATAGTAATCTAATTCCTAGAGTTTGGTCATTCAACTGTTTGCTGACAAATAATTATTTAATACATGTAGAAGTGAAATGCTAGTTGGCTAATCAAGAGAAAACCCCTACACTTTCGTGATCTGGCACGGAGACCCTAGAATCGTTCCCTGTGATGTATCCAGACCACTAGTAAACATTGCTCGATTAGCTCAAAATCGTATTAAGTAAGCAAACCATTAATATGAAACAAAATAAGAATTCCGAATAAAATTCTTTATCAAACTCTTACAGTGGTTTTTAATCTATTTATAGTATTTCCAAAAGAAGTACCTGTCGATTCAAATTTGAACTTTCTGCCAAGATGGCGTCTGAAAATAATGAAAGCATCAATTAGTCAAAAAGTATTTTTATTGACAGACACAAATATCTCTTTTTTGACACATGTTGTTTCTTAGTTGCATATTAGAAATAAATTTGAAATAATCACTAATTGATTTAATTACAATATTTTTAATCACTTCTTTTTGATCTTAATCTCTTCTTGCAACGTTTGCAGCTTATTGATGATTTTTATTTGGATGATGCTACAATGGGACAAAGAATACTGCTTCTATGATGTCACAAAAAGGGTGGAGATAGTGACCATGATAAGGCTGAACAAGAATGATCTGACAACCATAACTGAGGAAGAAGTAAGAGATAATATAAGTTTTGTTTACAAAGATGTGGCAAACACAAGAAGCCTCAGAAAGGTGTTTACATTTTTCTATCCAAACACAACAGTATGGGAAGAAATGGCGCACACAAGTAGAGCAGATGGGCAGATGACACTCATAATAGCAATAAAAGGAATCCACTATATAAGAAATTCTACGAAATCTTTTCAGAAAAAATGAACAAGCTTTGAGAAGTAAAGGTGATATCAGAAAATATCAAAGAGGCAAAATTCCTCTGATATCACAGCATGGTAATTAACAGAGAGAGATGTGGTACTAAAAATGACTAAACAACCAGAGTTCACAACAACAAGCTGTAGTGATCCCCAAGCAGAACATTGATGAAAAAGGCAGATGAGTTAGTCCATGGAGAACGCGCAGTGCTGAAAATAACTCAAGCTAAGGAGGGTGTGTAGCATAATCCAAAGAAATTGCTGCTAATAAAGAAAGAAGAACAAATGATTAGTCAAAAAACAAAGATCGAATGATTATTTAGAAAAACAATTTAAGTTTAATTATCAGAAATTATCTTCATAAAACTGCAACCAAGTAATAATATAGCAAATTAGTACTTTTCATCGAATTTGACAAAACAAAGGGGGCGATATCTCTTCCACTATTTTAGCCATTTTGGCAGACGAATTAAATTTGAATTTTGAACAACAGGTACTTTTTCAACTTAACTATAAATAGAGCATAGATCAGTTTGGAAATTGTTGAAGTAAATTCTTTGAAAATCTTATCTTTAGATTTTATATCAGTTTGGTTATTTAATACAGAATGTCAAGCTAAATGGTAAATGCAGTAGTAGTGGTTTGGAAACATATTGGGAGTGACTCGAGGTCCTTGATGCAAACCATGAAACTGCATTTATGTTAGGTGTACAAATAGGAGTTTTTCTCTGTTTACATTTACATGTAATTAATAATCAACATCAGTAAGAAAGGGCTGGATAGCCTAACATAGTTTATACATATTTTATGTAATAGACTTAGGTGACCTATAAGAGACCAATAAAGTGACCAAGCATGTATTATGTTATTTATATGTAAGGTAGGAAGCTGCAAGTTATTAAGTAACTTAATTATTCTAATTTAATTAAAAGCCAATAATTTTCAGTAAAGGCTAAAGTGATAATTGTTAAGCAGCTATTGACACTGCAAGGTTGCAAAGTGAATTAAGTACATGATACAAATTGAGTTTAGGTCAGTTACAATTTACATTGAGAACTACACTGAGCTAGGATAGGGAACACATAAGAACTTTGTTGAGCTGAGGTTTGAAGCCACCTAGATTGGCTGTGGAAACACAAATGAAAAGATGCAGAGATCAGAGTCAACCAGAGGCCAAAGGAACATCACCTACAGAGCAAAGCTATGATGGCGGAGTACCTAAATAGTTATTTTGGTTATAAGAAGGATTCCAGAAATATATACATGCAATAGCTAACATGAGTACATCCCTACCCACATTGAAGTGAGACAATAGTTTAAAAGAACCATTTAACCCATCTTGACGCTTGGTAGTCAATGCTACATGAGAAAAGTATTTCTCATGATGCAAATTTGCATTTATTAGATCTAATCATCAAGTTCGCTTAACATTATGCAATGAAAAAATATATTCATCAAATTTACTAGTTGCTATGATGATGTGGTCAATTTATGGTATTATGTTATTTCCACATAAAACTTTTAGAAGAAGTCTTTGAAATATTGTCTTGGAACTATTTGAAGTGCTTTACTTCAAATCAATATATTCAATGTCTACCTGAAATGCTACTTTTAATTGGATGATTTTAAATCTGGTATTTGCCAGAAAATTGCAGCTAAATCCAAGTTAGCAAATATATTGGCACTTCTGAGATTCATCACCATATCAAAATAATAAGAATTAAAAAACAATTTTGATTGTTTGAATGTTCAGAAGTGTGAAATCACTAACAAAAAAATATTTTTCATTTTTTAGTAGGAAACAATAAGATTACCACTGTGAAATGCTCTATCTTATATCCCCACTCTTTAACATTTTTCATAATTTTTGTTGTATTTCAGCTTTTATTTTGCAGAGATTGTAATTTTAGCTAGACTTATGTGATCTCTAATCACTAGTATCAATATAATGGTCAATGTCATTATTTCAGTAGAATTCATTCTCATATTTGCTGAATAGACACTTAAGTTTTGCACTCTCTTGCTAAGTCACTATATCACCCTTGCTAATAGCAGTGAATGGACATGTTTCCATTATTATTAATTGTAAGGATACCTTTAAATGCTTAAAAAAATTCATTTTCCAAAATAGCTGAATGAGTTAGTATTTTACCAAAATAAATATTGTCATGAAAAAACATAGGAATGAAAAAACATTCCATAGAAGTTCTTCTAAATTTAAACATTTATAGATAATGTGCTTTCCTTTTTCTATATGTGTTCACAAAGCATTTACAAAATTATAATTTATCAATTTATATTAATTTTAGAAATAAAAAATCATCAATTTTCTTAATGAAAATATGTAAGGGTATTTTATTGATTTATCCTGATACCACCACAGCCATTGCTGCTTTCTATGTGACTGCTTTCACTGTTTGGCAAATTTTGATAATTCATCAGCATTGGACTTTATCACATTTTTGCATTGAGGCATGTTGTTGGAAATGATTATTGTTGATGTTATTGTAGATTTTAAATATCAGAACCTGTAAATGTTGCAATAAAATTATTTAATACCTTTGAATTTGTTAATAACAGAATAGTAGAACTACAAATTGCTTTTGGAAAATTTTCCTTTATAGCATTATCACCACAATATAGATATTTAACTTATTAAAATATTTTAAAATTAGATGTAATTGCTTGAGATGGCTGAAAGACTTGGATTCTAATGTATTCATTTGAAGGATTATTAGTTTTACTAATGCACTAATATTAATCTATAGAAACAAAAGCAGATTTAAATATTGTTGTTTTTGTTTGATATTTTTCTCAATGGAAAACAAACACTAATTTTTGATGCATTCTTGCTATAAAATGAAAAAAAATACTTTTGCAATCTTTTTGTTCACCAGAGTTCATGTAATTTTCAATTTGTGTATGTTTTGCAAAATTGAGCAAGAAAACAATCATTATAGGAATCCTACAAAAATTATATCCTAATTATTGTTGTTGTTCAAGTAAATAATATAAATTCAAAAATTGCTTTCATTTTAACAATACAGTTTACATTTATTCATACTGTTTCAGAAATTTTGAAGAAAATATGTTTATATTTGTAATATGTGCTAATCTACCTCCATAATAAAATCTCCTTATCTTAAATCTTCTAACTCTATAAGCCTTAGTAGTCAAATAAGCTAATCTAAATAACTTAAATTGCATTTATAAAATTAAAATTACAAAGAAATTGAATTTAAATTTTAAAAATATATTTAATAATTACTACATGCTCAGTCACATTATTGGTCACATTATTGTCAATATTTTGGATCTAAAATAATATAGAAATAAATCCTAGGTTTCAGCTTACCAGCTGCATTTCGAGTTTGTTATGTTTAATACATATAGACAATGACCAGTAGTCAACTAAACAAGAATAAAACCCCTATACCTAACCTTTCCTAGATTAAGGAAAACAGGAAGATATTAAAATTCTTGTCTGGAAATTTTGAAATCAGTGTCATATGAAAATGAAGCAGCCATCAATTACTTTTTAAGATGAAAAATGTAAAAATATGCTGTTATTAAAATTTAAAGGATTAATTTTATCCACCAGTTATAATAAACATATGGATGACCAAATTTGCTTTACATATAACAAAAATAATTTTTAGAAAGAGAGGAGCTATTTTAAAAATATTAATGAGTCTGTTTCAACATATTTTCATTCCAAAATATTTTCCCTATATTATATAAAATTGCATTATTAACTTTTACAACATCTTGTTAATATCATGGGTCTCAACATATAAATGTATTATTTTGACATACAAAATTTAATTCTAAAACCAAATGTTCTTTATACTTAACAATCTGCTATTGTAGATTCCTTCAATCTAAATTCACCATAGTCTACAGTGAGCTCTGTTGAACAATGAAATCTACTACTGATCAAAATTTAATTCTAACACCAAATACACTGCATAACAATTTAAATATACATTTTAACAATGATGTTATAGAACACTATGAATTTTAACATTTTGATTTTATTTCTTAAGGAATGAATGCCCATTTCTAANAAATGAAGAGTCACATATGAAGAATAGCAAAGACAGAGGGCAGTAATCTACTGATAGAACTCAATGCGCAAAAGAGACTGATGGTCAACACAATTATAAGCTATCAGAGAGAATTGGATTTATTCAAATAAGTAAAAATGATAGAGATGACAACACACGCAGAAGGTGTGGAAAAGGCAGATACACTATTCATCAAATGTAGCCTCATGCAATGACAAGAATATATAAAAAAGATACAAGAAATATGGAAAGAGATGAAACTACAAAAGAAAACAGAAGAAAAGTGGCCAGAGATACATATTGAGGCCCTATCAAAGAAGTACCATAAAACAGTTGAAATGGCACTGTCAGAGATTAATAGAGCATATGAACTAAACTCAATGAAAGACTTCAAAAATATAATATTCAAAGAGAAAAACGCCCCAGAAATAAGGTCTAGAACCACAGCTTGGATTTTAGCAATTCTTACTACACAAGACCAAGAACTGAGGCTGCCAGTTTCCAGAAGCAGGACGCAATAGACTGGTGAAAGCTAAGAGATACGAAATAGCATTGTCCCCAATAAATAAGCAGATGAAGAATTGGTTATTAAAAGGGTACGTGGAAAAACTGACATCTCCAAACAAGAACAAGAAACCAATGCAAGAGGTGGAAAGGTTTATCAGCAGATTAATCATTAACAAGAGTCTGTTAGGCAGAATGTCAATGGTGGATATAGCAAACAGAACAGGAATCACGTTGGAAGATATCACTATATTTGAAGAACCCATGAGAAAATACATGTGGGGCGCCACATCTGAAACATGATTGAGACAAGTCGACATGGAACTTAGGATAACAATGAGGAAGATAATCAAACAAAAAATCGTAGATACAAAAGAAATTGTTACAATGATAGAAAACAAAGAAATTCAGCAAACTTTATATATAAATATTACATGTAGCCATTACCGAAATATATTGGCTTATTTAAATATATTCTGTTCAAACTATTTCCTAACCTATATTTATAATTTACTACATGTACCGTCACTTTATCAGTCAATTATAGGTCATTAATTTGGATCTAAAATAATAGTAATCTAATTCCTAGAGTTTGGTCATTCAACTGTTTGCTGACAAATAATTATTTAATACATGTAGAAGTGAAATGCTAGTTGGCTAATCAAGAGAAAACCCCTACACTTTCGTGATCTGGCACGGAGACCCTAGAATCGTTCCCTGTGATGTATCCAGACCACTAGTAAACATTGCTCGATTAGCTCAAAATCGTATTAAGTAAGCAAACCATTAATATGAAACAAAATAAGAATTCCGAATAAAATTCTTTATCAAACTCTTACAGTGGTTTTTAATCTATTTATAGTATTTCCAAAAGAAGTACCTGTCGATTCAAATTTGAACTTTCTGCCAAGATGGCGTCTGAAAATAATGAAAGCATCAATTAGTCAAAAAGTATTTTTATTGACAGACACAAATATCTCTTTTTTGACACATGTTGTTTCTTAGTTGCATATTAGAAATAAATTTGAAATAATCACTAATTGATTTAATTACAATATTTTTAATCACTTCTTTTTGATCTTAATCTCTTCTTGCAACGTTTGCAGCTTATTGATGATTTTTATTTGGATGATGCTACAATGGGACAAAGAATACTGCTTCTATGATGTCACAAAAAGGGTGGAGATAGTGACCATGATAAGGCTGAACAAGAATGATCTGACAACCATAACTGAGGAAGAAGTAAGAGATAATATAAGTTTTGTTTACAAAGATGTGGCAAACACAAGAAGCCTCAGAAAGGTGTTTACATTTTTCTATCCAAACACAACAGTATGGGAAGAAATGGCGCACACAAGTAGAGCAGATGGGCAGATGACACTCATAATAGCAATAAAAGGAATCCACTATATAAGAAATTCTACGAAATCTTTTCAGAAAAAATGAACAAGCTTTGAGAAGTAAAGGTGATATCAGAAAATATCAAAGAGGCAAAATTCCTCTGATATCACAGCATGGTAATTAACAGAGAGAGATGTGGTACTAAAAATGACTAAACAACCAGAGTTCACAACAACAAGCTGTAGTGATCCCCAAGCAGAACATTGATGAAAAAGGCAGATGAGTTAGTCCATGGAGAACGCGCAGTGCTGAAAATAACTCAAGCTAAGGAGGGTGTGTAGCATAATCCAAAGAAATTGCTGCTAATAAAGAAAGAAGAACAAATGATTAGTCAAAAAACAAAGATCGAATGATTATTTAGAAAAACAATTTAAGTTTAATTATCAGAAATTATCTTCATAAAACTGCAACCAAGTAATAATATAGCAAATTAGTACTTTTCATCGAATTTGACAAAACAAAGGGGGCGATATCTCTTCCACTATTTTAGCCATTTTGGCAGACGAATTAAATTTGAATTTTGAACAACAGGTACTTTTTCAACTTAACTATAAATAGAGCATAGATCAGTTTGGAAATTGTTGAAGTAAATTCTTTGAAAATCTTATCTTTAGATTTTATATCAGTTTGGTTATTTAATACAGAATGTCAAGCTAAATGGTAAATGCAGTAGTAGTGGTTTGGAAACATATTGGGAGTGACTCGAGGTCCTTGATGCAAACCATGAAACTGCATTTATGTTAGGTGTACAAATAGGAGTTTTTCTCTGTTTACATTTACATGTAATTAATAATCAACATCAGTAAGAAAGGGCTGGATAGCCTAACATAGTTTATACATATTTTATGTAATAGACTTAGGTGACCTATAAGAGACCAATAAAGTGACCAAGCATGTATTATGTTATTTATATGTAAGGTAGGAAGCTGCAAGTTATTAAGTAACTTAATTATTCTAATTTAATTAAAAGCCAATAATTTTCAGTAAAGGCTAAAGTGATAATTGTTAAGCAGCTATTGACACTGCAAGGTTGCAAAGTGAATTAAGTACATGATACAAATTGAGTTTAGGTCAGTTACAATTTACATTGAGAACTACACTGAGCTAGGATAGGGAACACATAAGAACTTTGTTGAGCTGAGGTTTGAAGCCACCTAGATAAGCTGTGGAAACACAAATGAAAAATGCAGATATCAGAGTTGGCCAGAGGCCACAGGAACATCACCTATGGAGCAGAGCTATGATGGCGGAGTACCTAAATAGTATTCAGTTATTTTGGTTATAAGAAGGATACCAGAAATATGTACATGCAATAGCTAACATGACTACATCCCTACCAGCTGTTGAATTGAGACAATAGTTTAAAAGAACCATTTAACCCATCTTGACGCTTGGTAGTCAATGCTACATGAGAAAAGTATTTCTCATGATGCAAATTTGCATTTATTAGATCTAATCATCAAGTTCGCTTAACATTATGCAATGAAAAAATATATTCATCAAATTTACTAGTTGCTATGATGATGTGGTCAATTTATGGTATTATGTTATTTCCACATAAAACTTTTAGAAGAAGTCTTTGAAATATTGTCTTGGAACTATTTGAAGTGCTTTACTTCAAATCAATATATTCAATGTCTACCTGAAATGCTACTTTTAATTGGATGATTTTAAATCTGGTATTTGCCAGAAAATTGCAGCTAAATCCAAGTTAGCAAATATATTGGCACTTCTGAGATTCATCACCATATCAAAATAATAAGAATTAAAAAACAATTTTGATTGTTTGAATGTTCAGAAGTGTGAAATCACTAACAAAAAAATATTTTTCATTTTTTAGTAGGAAACAATAAGATTACCACTGTGAAATGCTCTATCTTATATCCCCACTCTTTAACATTTTTCATAATTTTTGTTGTATTTCAGCTTTTATTTTGCAGAGATTGTAATTTTAGCTAGACTTATGTGATCTCTAATCACTAGTATCAATATAATGGTCAATGTCATTATTTCAGTAGAATTCATTCTCATATTTGCTGAATAGACACTTAAGTTTTGCACTCTCTTGCTAAGTCACTATATCACCCTTGCTAATAGCAGTGAATGGACATGTTTCCATTATTATTAATTGTAAGGATACCTTTAAATGCTTAAAAAAATTCATTTTCCAAAATAGCTGAATGAGTTAGTATTTTACCAAAATAAATATTGTCATGAAAAAACATAGGAATGAAAAAACATTCCATAGAAGTTCTTCTAAATTTAAACATTTATAGATAATGTGCTTTCCTTTTTCTATATGTGTTCACAAAGCATTTACAAAATTATAATTTATCAATTTATATTAATTTTAGAAATAAAAAATCATCAATTTTCTTAATGAAAATATGTAAGGGTATTTTATTGATTTATCCTGATACCAGCACAGCCATTGCTGCTTTCTATGTGACTGCTTTCACTGTTTGGCAAATTTTGATAATTCATCAGCATTGGACTTTATCACATTTTTGCATTGAGGCATGTTGTTGGAAATGATTATTGTTGATGTTATTGTAGATTTTAAATATCAGAACCTGTAAATGTTGCAATAAAATTATTTAATACCTTTGAATTTGTTAATAACAGAATAGTAGAACTACAAATTGCTTTTGGAAAATTTTCCTTTATAGCATTATCACCACAATATAGATATTTAACTTATTAAAATATTTTAAAATTAGATGTAATTGCTTGAGATGGCTGAAAGACTTGGATTCTAATGTATTCATTTGAAGGATTATTAGTTTTACTAATGCACTAATATTAATCTATAGAAATAAAAGCAGATTTAAATATTGTTGTTTTTGTTTGATATTTTTCTCAATGGAAAACAAACACTAATTTTTGATGCATTCTTGCTATAAAATGAAAAAAAATACTTTTGCAATCTTTTTGTTCACCAGAGTTCATGTAATTTTCAATTTGTGTATGTTTTGCAAAATTGAGCAAGAAAACAATCATTATAGGAATCCTACAAAAATTATATCCTAATTATTGTTGTTGTTCAAGTAAATAATATAAATTCAAAAATTGCTTTCATTTTAACAATACAGTTTACATTTATTCATACTGTTTCAGAAATTTTGAAGAAAATATGTTTATATTTGTAATATGTGCTAATCTACCTCCATAATAAAATCTCCTTATCTTAAATCTTCTAACTCTATAAGCCTTAGTAGTCAAATAAGCTAATCTAAATAACTTAAATTGCATTTATAAAATTAAAATTACAAAGAAATTGAATTTAAATTTTAAAAATATATTTAATAATTACTACATGCTCAGTCACATTATTGGTCACATTATTGTCAATATTTTGGATCTAAAATAATATAGAAATAAATCCTAGGTTTCAGCTTACCAGCTGCATTTCGAGTTTGTTATGTTTAATACATATAGACAATGACCAGTAGTCAACTAAACAAGAATAAAACCCCTATACCTAACCTTTCCTAGATTAAGGAAAACAGGAAGATATTAAAATTCTTGTCTGGAAATTTTGAAATCAGTGTCATATGAAAATGAAGCAGCCATCAATTACTTTTTAAGATGAAAAATGTAAAAATATGCTGTTATTAAAATTTAAAGGATTAATTTTATCCACCAGTTATAATAAACATATGGATGACCAAATTTGCTTTACATATAACAAAAATAATTTTTAGAAAGAGAGGAGCTATTTTAAAAATATTAATGAGTCTGTTTCAACATATTTTCATTCCAAAATATTTTCCCTATATTATATAAAATTGCATTATTAACTTTTACAACATCTTGTTAATATCATGGGTCTCAACATATAAATGTATTATTTTGACATACAAAATTTAATTCTAAAACCAAATGTTCTTTATACTTAACAATCTGCTATTGTAGATTCCTTCAATCTAAATTCACCATAGTCTACAGTGAGCTCTGTTGAACAATGAAATCTACTACTGATCAAAATTTAATTCTAACACCAAATACACTGCATAACAATTTAAATATACATTTTAACAATGATGTTATAGAACACTATGAATTTTAACATTTTGATTTTATTTCTTAAGGAATGAATGCCCATTTCTAAGTAGTTAACATTTTCTTCATGAATAAATATTTTAGAACATATTATTATTTCATTATCTTTGGATTAACATGCAATAAATAGGTTAGTTCTAATTAATTAAAAAATTCATTAGTATTGTGCTAAAATTATTACCTCTTCATCTTCAGCTACCAAATTAAAACTATCTTCAAATATCTAAATATCCTTCAATGATTAACAAATACATTTGTTTGTAGCAATATGCTCATTTTTATTAATTTCTTACTGATGGGATTTAGGGCAATCTTAAGTTTTGGTTTTCCAAAAATTTAACTAAAATATTAATTAAGATATATAAAAAAATTATTTGGTAATTAAGAAAAATATGAAATTTTGTGTATTAATTCAATTCCCAATCTATCTTTAACCCTTTTGAAAGCCTCTTCAATTTTTTAAATGAATGAAGTTGTTTTTTTGTGAACATGGATTTCATTAAATTTGAACAATTAAGAAAGAACCAACTCATAAAAATTTACAATCAATGCAATATTTTGAATTTTTATTTATCTTAGGTGAAGTCAAAATTGAAAATGGCTTGATTTTTTTGTAGTTTTGGTTTATGCCATTATTTGTCCTAAGAAAAGTATTTCTCATTATGCAAAATGCTTTACTTCAAATTACAATAAATTCAATGTCTACCTAAAATGCTGCTTTTCTTTTGATGATTTTTTATCTGGAATTTGTTAGAAAATTGTAGCTAAATACAAATAAATTGACATTTCTGAGATTCATTCTCAAATCATCAAAAATATAAAAAAAACAATCTTTGACTGTTTAAAGGTTCAGATGTGTGAAATAACTAAAAAATAGTATTTTCCATTCTTTTTTTAGTAGGGAACAAGGGGATTCTCACTGTGATATGCTCAAACTTATAACCCCACTCTTTGATATTTTCATACTTTTTAATGTATTGCAAATTTTATTTTGTGCAGATGGCAAACTTAACCAGCATTATGTGATCTCTCATCACCAGTATTAATATAATGTTCAATGTCAATATTTGAGTATAAATCATTCTCATATTTGCTGATACCTCCCTGTACTAATTCAAAAGACTCTGAAGTTTTTCAGACTCTTGTTAAGTCACTATATTACCCATCCTTATATCAGTATATATATATATATA
>CABFPE010001399.1:0-12249 GCA_900660155.1 Hofstenia miamia | reverse complement strand
ATATATATATATATATATATATATATATATACATATATATATCCATTATTATTAAGTGTAAATGTAGCATTGTCCAAACCAAATAATCTTCTACGAAAGAAAAGTCAATAAAAAGTACTTAAGATCAAATTTAGATATTATTGAAAATGTATTATAAAAACTAGTATAATCTTAATTTAGTTTGTATATTGCAACCAAGAAACAACAGTGCAATTTAGTATGAATTTGTGTAGCATCTGCTACCAAGTGTTGAGGTAGACTAAATCATTTTTGAAATATTGTTCTTTGTTCTAAGCAGGTAGGGATGTACATGTTAACTATTTACACCAATGTTGTAATGACTTTGTTAATCTTCACTTAACTAAAGTAACTGGATACTGTTTAGGTACTCTGCCATCGTAGCTCTGCTCCCTGATTTGGGTGTGGCCTCTTGCCAACTCTGATCTCTGAATCACCTTCCATGAATTTCCATTGCTGATTAGGTGGCTCCAAGCCTCAGTTCAATGATGCTCTTATGTGTTCCCTATCCTAACTCAGTGTAGTTCTCAATGATAGTTGTAACTGACTTAAACTCAATTTGTAATGTGTATCTATATCACTTCGCAACCTTGCAATGTCACTAGCTGCTTAATAATTATTAGCCATTACCAAAAAACTATTGGCTTTAGATAAATTAATTAAAAAAAGTTACATAATAACTTGCAGCTTCCTACCTTAAATTTAAATAAGAGTAATACATGCTCAGTCTATTTATTGGTCTATTATAAATCACCTAAGTCTATAAGATGAAATATGTATAACCTACAGTAGGCAATCAAGCCCTTTTACTGATATCAATTATTAGATAAATGGTAATGAAAGAAATGGCAGCCAGCTAAACGTGAAAACTCCTATTCATACACCTAACATAAATGCAGGTTCATGGTTTGGATCAAGGACCCTCAATTTGCTCATGATATGTGCCCAAACCACTACTACTGCATTTACTGTTTAGCTTGACATTCTGTATAGATAAGCAAACCAATATAAAATCTAAAGATAAGTTTTTTGAAGGATTTACTTCAACAATTTCCAACATGATTTCTCGCATATTTATTGTTAACTTCCTCTGACTCAAACTCAGAGCTGCAGCCTGTTTGTCTGTTCTTACTGCAATTCACAATCTGAGTGAACCAAGTGATCCAGTCTGGATCCCAGCTGTAAATGAGGAAACTCATTGACACCTGATTCCACAAGAACGTGACATGCTCTCTGCCCTCTTGCACCAGCACCATGATGTGTTTAATTACAGATTGATCAGTGTTGGAAAGGCGATTGGGGAACAAGATTCCATTGAAACTAAGAGTGATTGCCCTATTTGGTTGCCAGTTTGAAGTGTACCTGAGAACCTAAGAGCAGAGTATGAACAGATCCTTAGTATTCTCATTGAAAGCAGGATCATACAGAACAGTAACAGCCCATATGCTGCACCTATGGTGTTCATTTGCCAAGGCAAGAAGTACTGCCTCTGCATTGACTTTCTATGACTAAATGACATCACTGTTAAGGATGCATATCCACTACCTCACATCGAGGTTCTTCTATATGATGCCAGCAAATACAAGTTGTTCCCAAGCTGGGATCTTTGTAAAGCCTATTGGCAAATACCAATGAAGCTGATTGGAATGGGAGAGCAATCTCTCCATTATGATGAAAGAGGAGATCTCAGAGAAAGAAATTGCCACCTATCAGTGCAATGATAAAGTCTTATCCAAAATTATCTATAAAGTCAAGAACCCTGACCACACTATCAGTGACTTTGCCAAGAGATGCTTCCAACGTTATCACTGGAAGCTCACTGAGGCTGGACTCCTCTAAGCACATAGTTGGAACAATCGTCTGGATATTCCGAAATATTTCAAGCGGGATCTTGTCTGGAAGATCCATGAATGCAGTCATTTCAGAATTATCCAAATGGAGAGAACCTTTAATGCTCATTACATCACCATTGGTATTAGAGCTACTGTGCAAGATGTGATTGATAAGTGTGAAGCATGCCTGCTTCAAGGAGCCTGACACTTTCTGGAGCAGAGAGCTGAGCTCCACAGTTGGGTCACCAAAAAAACAAATGAAGTGGTCCACATGGACATTGAGAAACTGTCGAGGGATGAGCAAGGATTTCAATATCTTTTGGTCTTGATAGATCATTTTACTAAATATGCATGACAATTGACTGAACTACACAATCATTAAGTTGATTAGAGTCACTTTAGCCCAGGCTGCCAGTAGAAATTGGAGACGCATCATAGAGGCAGTTGAATTCTTTTATAACACCGCCATTCACTCCAATACCAAAGTGAGTACTTTCAAAGCCATGTTTAGGCGCAAAATGAGCACTCCCCTATCTATCATTGGAGAATTTTGTGAACTGAATTCTGCAGGAATTACAGGGAGTACACCTCTCTATCTGCAGGAACACCAATCAGTCTGTTATTTGCCAGAAATGAAACTTCAACAAGAAGCTGTATGGTGAACCTCATAAACAAGGAGATTCTGTATTTGCTTATTTTCCTCATCAGGTTACTGATGCTAACCAAGGATAAAAGCTTGCCACTAATTGGCAAGGGCCTTTTAAGATAGTTAAAGTATTAGATCACCACCAGTACTTATTAGATAATGGTAAAGTTGCCCATTTTCAGCAACTTAGATGAACAATTAAGGATATACAAAATGCAGTCATTGACAACAATAATGAGATTTCTCTCATCAATGATGGCTTTAATGAGATTGAATATTATGTTAACCTCACTGAATGTGAGGAAGACGACCTTATGCAGGTCAAGTATGATAGTAACCTCAGTAGTAGTAGCAACACTATAGCTACTCTTATTTTGCCTAAACAAAAAGCAGGAGATCAGAGATATTTAGATCATTTAAATACCCAGGAATGAGGCCTTAATCTTATATCTTTGTTTAGCAACTATGAATAGAACAGAGAATCAACCCCCAGCCAGATGCTGAGTGCAACAACAAAACAAAGCAATCAACAAAGCTGAGACAATCTGATGAAGGCACATCACAAAAGCAAGAGACCCTGGCAGAAGGCACCCACAGCAGCTGCAACAACAAGGGGAGACAACTCTCTCCTTAGGAGCAGNAACACTATAGCTACTCATGTTTTGCCTAAATGAAAAGCTAGAGATCAGAGATATTTAGACCATTTAGATACCCAGGAATGGGACCTTAATCTTATATCTTTGTTTAGCAACTATGAAATGAACAGAAAACCAGCCCCCAACAAGACGCTGAGTATGAAGACAAATCAATCCACAAGACAAAACAAAGTGATCAGCAATGCCCAGACTATCAGATGAAGGCACTTCCTGAAAATGCCCATAGCAGCTGTGACTATGAGGGGAGACAACTCTCTCCTCAGGAGCAGACTTCCTGTGACTATGCTTGGAGACAACTCTCTGAGAGGGAGCAGATCTCAGACAACTACGCACAGAGACAACTCTCTGTGTGGGACCCCAAAGAGCATAGAGTGCCTTTTGCCCAATTGTCTCACCCCATTTTGGTTCAAAACCCCCTCCTAGTCCCAGTCCTTCCTCCTGTGACTCAGCTAGTGTTAGGTCCCAAAAAACTGAGGGACGCAAAGCTAAGACATCTAAGGTTGGTGACTAGATCCTGCATCCATACTTTATTGCTACTCAGAAAGTGGTTTGTTTAGTTTGAGACAACATATCAGAAGAATCTAAGAATAAGTTACAATGGACATTCAACACCAAGGATTTAACCTGTTCCATCAATGTAATCCCCTTTATCATCAATACAGAGTGTAGGTCCCAGATCAACGCTATTATCTGTTATGACTCCAAAATGTTAGCTGGCATGGCACAAACCTACTGGCAAAGTACTGTTCACACCATGTTTGATAAGGACTTCAACTTGTCCCATTTATGCCAGTATCATAACAGCAAAGATAAAATAAAGAAACAACCTGTTAGTCATCTACTTCTTCTGTGTCAAAGAGGTAAACCAACCAAAAATAATGGAAAAGATTGAAATTGCCTTTCAACTTGCTAAGGTGGAAAAGATACGTTTATTTATATTCTTGAAGGAAGAATATCAAGAGATTATCCCGGACAAAATTGAGAGTTTACACTTTCAGATGGAAAACTTTACTTTTCTGTATAGCACCTCCTACCAGCCCATGAGTATGTACAATACTCACATGATTTTAGCTACTAAGATCATTAACATGGATCTGCTCTTATGTAAGAAGATTCCAATGCACTGCCTTGAGGTCGATACTTGTCTGATCATCCATACATGCATCCAGGCTCAATCACTAGAGTTGATTAATATCAGCTTACCTGGCCTTCACTCTAATGTCTCCAAACTCCACGTCAGCTTCGCCTTCTCACAAAGCACAACTAGGCTGCAGGAAATTGATGAAGTGTGGACAAATTTGAAAGCAGATCACAGCCCAGAGACACAATGGCCTACAATCAATATCCCTAGCCCCACATCACAGTATCATTGATCCATTGAGAGAATGCTAGCTGAGTTACACTTGTCTCATGACATCCAAGATCGTCAGAACTTTTGAGAAAATATGTTCTCAGAAAAATTCGCACTGGTGATCCCATCCTGTGGAGCCATGTGGGTTCTCACCACTTTCCTCACCATTGATCCTCACCTTCGGCTACCTATGGATAAGTCCACTAGAGAGAAACTCTCAAAGCAGTGTCCCCATGAACTTGCTATCAGTCCAGCCGCCTAGAAACTCAAGAACTGGCTCATTGCCTGCTTCTCCTGGGAAGTACTATGCCCATCTCATCAGATCCCATGGACCCCTTTGTTTGCCTTCCACCTCAAATTATTGTAAACTGTTTAGGAGTCACTTTCTATGACTTAAATATCTTCTTGGACACACTCAAGAAATACATGTGGGGAGCCACCACTTAGACCAAATTCCCTTCTCTTAACTCAGAATACTCACCTCTGTGCACTAGTTGACTTATGTGCCATGAACATGGTTTGATGAAGCAATTTATTGAGCTTGTTGGTCACTACAACATTCTGTCACACATGGAAATCTTATTCAACCTGGAGCAGCTCAATTATCCTGAGTGTGGGTACAGCAAACTCACCCAAACCCAGTTGCAAGCAATTAAGGACAGCAAGATCATCCCGATCACAAATTGGGGCAAACTATGAAGACACCCAAGCAATTCTACCATGAGGAAGAGCTCTTGTCCTCATCAGCTATCCATGTATCACCAGCAATGAAAGCCCTAATGGAAGCTGTCAACCTAGAAAAATTTTCTAGGGTTACAGTCTCAACCAAGCTCACACCTGCTTGGTCTCTTACCAATAATGAATGAATCCTAACTATCAAGCACCACCCTGAAGAATGTGCCAAGAAACCAGTGATAGTTGATAGAGTTGTCAAGCCCAACAGCAACAACAACATCTTAGGTCTCATTAAATGGTGCCTCACCAAGATGCTAACTAAGGAAGAGTTGGTCCTCCTACTATTGCCAGGGTGACAATTTGCCCTGGACATAGAGTGTACCACAGCCCGCCTATTGCTCTCTACTGCTAAGATCACAAATTTATGGAGCCACGGACTCTGCAGCGCTTTCTAGGACTCCATCAGGGATGCCAAAATAAATTATTTTGTCACAATCATTTTCTTCAACAAATCTTACAATGATTTTGCTCTATTTATATCTAAGTTCAAAAAGTACCTGTTGATTTTGAATTTCAAAGTATTTGTCTGCCAAGATGGCTAAAAATAATGGAATCAAATTTGCCCCTTTTGTTTTGCCAAATTTGTTGAATCAACAAATACTAAATGTTAAACTTTTCATTCATAATTTCTTAGTTTCATCATACAAAAGTAGACTAAGATGATAATAAATATATAATTTATTTTTAATCAAATTTCAGATTGATCTTAATTCTTCTTTGACTGACTATTTTCTTTAGCAGCTTGATTAGTTTTGGATTATGCTACACCATCACAAATCTGCATGATAAAAAACAAAATAGAAGAATACCAATTCTGAAGGCAACAAATAGAAATATCAATATTAAAAAAAAGTGTGAAGATTTATGGGAAATTCATCAAATCTAACATTAGACTAATCAGAAAATCAATCAAAGATGAGGATGAAGTGACTAATTTACAAAGTCGAATCAAGAATGAGCAAATGAAAGTGGAAATTAATCCAATTGAGGAACACGATCAAGGTAAATATGTAGTCCCAAAGGCCAATTCAAGGGCATAGGGATGAAAGGTGAAGAAGAAGAGGATTATAAATTTCTAGACATAAAAAAGGAAGAATATCAATACTTTGAAGAAGACTAAATAAAACAACTGAAAGAATTTTTGGAAATACACAGAAGGATATTCAATTATGGAGAGGTCAGTGTGGGACAAGCAATATGAGAAATGCACAAGATAGTGACAACCAGAGCAATTGAAAAGTTAATACAACCAAATATTGAAAGAATTTATTTACAATAAAATAATTCAACCAAGTGAAATGGCATATGCAGCCTTAACAGTGTTCATAAAACAAGGAAACAAATACAGATTGTGCATAGACTTCTAAAAATTGAATAAATAATGAAAAAGGATTCATACCCACTGCCAAGGATAGAAGTTATGCTGTATGAAGCAAGTAAGCATAAATATTGTACATTGATATACTTGTGTAAAGCATATTGGCAGGTAAGAATGGATGAAGAAGACATTGAAAAGATAGCATTCATAATGCCATACAGTCTGCACAAATGGATTTATATGGCATTTGGATTATGTAATGCCCCCACAACATTTCAATGATATATAACAAAAATATTAAAAATACAAGACAAACAAAATAGAGGATGGAGTCAATGCATACATAGATGATATTATATTAATAAGTGACATGGTGCAAGAACAAATAGATAAGTTAGGAAGAACTCTAAACATACTAGAGAATGGAAAAAATGTGATATATTAAAGGAGAAGCTAGTATTTCTAGGGAGAGTAATTGGAAAAGGCAGAATATGCATGAATGACAATGCCAGAAGCCATAGCCAAATCACGGAGAAGAACTGTGACAGTTGTATACCTAAACAGTATCAAGTTACTTTAAGTTAAGCAAAGCTTAACAATAGTGTATCTCATGTCGAAGTGAAACAAAGTTAACATCAGTACATCTCTACCTGCGTATAATGAGGAACAATGATTTAAAAGAATAATTTACTCTCTGTTAAAGCTTGGTAGTGCATGCTACCTTATAATATACAGGTCAAAAGAATTACAGCAAAAAATAGTTTGGATAAACATCAATCACTTGGCTTTTTAATGAATCAAGCCAAAAAAGACACTGAATTTTACAATTGATCATCTGACTAGAGAAAAAATTATTAGTAAAGACCTGTAAAAAAATTAGGTTCTCTTTATGGTAGACCAAAATTGTTTTAATGAAATTTAAATTTGTAAAAAAGATTAGTAGCAATAAACTTTTACTAGAGTTCATTTGCCATTTGATTATATTTACTAATTCAGACTATCTAAGTGAATTGAATTAGCTAAATTTCTATGTGGAAATGGTGGTGACAATTTACATGGTGGAAATTTACAGTGATCATTATTTTAATTTGTTTAATTAGTGACTGCAACAAATAACATCTTAACATCTAATTATACAAATGGACTTTCAAATTCCAAGGAGATAATAGATTTATGAATTGTGTTTAGAAATGGAATTTATTAGTAACTTAGACCTTATATAATTATATAAATAATGATTACTCTGATGCCATATTGTTTGATGAAAAGATAATTGTATCACCAATGATTGAAGAAGAAGAAGAAGGAAACAATATCTGTTGTGTATTTCTCATATTAGTATTAAATGACAAAAAGGGAAAGTGTGGATAATGCTTGATTGCTGCACAATGCAATCCTACTCAAATTACAATGTAATATAATTAGTGTACAATTTTAAATAGATTAACTACAATGTCATGCAGAAAGAGATGCACTTAAGTGATTCATCTGCTAGCACTGCACCTAGTGTAGAGTCACTTGGGGCCTCTGTTTTCAATTTTATTCTTTGATTGATGCTATCAATTTATATCAATTTCTTTTAAATCAATTTGTATATTTTCAAGTGCAGTTATCTTGATCAATTTAATTTTTGTCCCCATAAACTAAACCTATGTATAATTGCTCATTTAATTTTGTGAGGGAACTTGTGTGCAAGTTGTAAACATTAAGTAGGTAATAATTATGAAACTGTAATAAATACTTGAGAGACTTGTAGCAAACACACAATAGAATTCATCTTACTCTAATCATGTTTGATCTTCTCAAATTTATTTACATGCTAACCCCTTTTAGATTTCTACATGGATGTTAGTTTAATAATTTCTGCTTTAGATCCAGTGACAATTTGGGAGGAATCTGCACTGGGTTTGGGGCAACAAATAGCTCCTTAATGGCAACAGCCCAAATCATGGTCACTTTAGGTTACAGCTACCATTAAGTTTAGTCAATAAGAGCTTTTAATTTGATCATTTCATTTTGTACATGCACATAATAATAACACACTGCAAATATACTATGCCATTGACAAACAAGAATGCGCAGCAATTATGTGCCTTTTGTTTATTATTTATTTACATGAGCTGAGATAATAGAACTCTGAGATAAATTGTTTATTGAGCTAGAAATTATTACTTGAGACACACAATTAGCACCTTGCCAAGTAAGGATGACTTCATGGATATGGCTTCAGCATGATGCCATGTGAATTGGTTAGTGCTGGAAGTCTGTTCTCTATGGAATTTCTGTTTTTCTTAAGTAAATCAGTGAACCACCAATGCTCTTTCTTTTGCTGGAATGCAGGTCACTCTCTACAATGGTAGCCTTTGCAACCTTCAATATTAAATCTTGAGTTTCCCAGTACCCCTTGAGTAGCCAGAGCTCCCTTTTGATTCTATATGGTAAACCTGATGTGATTCTGAGCAAATTGGAGTGTCAGTCAAACTCTTTACTCCCTTCTGTTAAGGTACCAAAGTATTTGATTTTGTTCTTTCTCTTTGCTGTGAGCCAGCTGGGATAGTTGTTTCCCATTGCTGTGAATTGACTTCACTACCAACTGATGCATAACTTTGCATCTTATGCTATTTTTAGACCACAATTCTGTGCTCTGAAGCTGTCACAAAGCTTCAATGTTATTTTTACTCATTTTTTGTTGTTACTTTGATGTTGTCTCATTCTTCTAGAATTTGCATTTATTACTGTACCTTACATTGTGCTGTTTACTGTTACCAGTTTTTGCTCCTCTGAACTCAGTTGGAGTTTTTCTGTCAAATTGTTGGAATTGTTCTTCTATATTTTTTTCAAAATTTTTAATGGACTTTTCTAGGTTTTCTGGTAATGGGACTCCCAATCAGGGTTTCCCTTGTGTGAGCACTGGCAACCTAAATGTTGCCCCTCACACCAATAGATTTAATTTGTTAGTTGATTTATATTCTTCTACCCATGTTATTCAGTCACTGCCAGCAAATTTTCATCCTTTGTCTTTGGATCCTTTTCACCTTTACTGTGCATTACCACCTTCCCCAGAGTCTCAGCCAATAGAGGTTGAGCAACTTAGGGCAACTCTTGCGCAGCAAACTGATTGACATCTTGCCTGTGAACAATGCATTGACTCATTGCAAGCTGAGCTGAAACATCAAGCTGCCAAAGCCTAGCAGAGAGAGAAGCGCCTACAGGATGCCATCACCACTTTGACAATTCAAGTCAACAGTTTGACAGCACCACCATCTGCATTCCCATTGCCACAAAGCACTCCTTGTTCTGTGCCCTGCTCACCTAGACATTCTGAATGTGTAACTTGTGATGTCTTAAAAGAAGTCTTGGATGCTTTTTCTGAATGCCTTTCTGATCAAGTTTCAAAATTGATTAGGGCACACCTTCCAAGTGCCCCTGTCCAATCTACCACTACTCCAGCAATCCACAATTTGTTACTCCAGTCAATTCATTCACAACTGGAGGTCCCACCTTTACACTATCTGCTATCACTCACGTTTCTATGTTGGCCACTGTTGCCACCCCAGTTCCATATGCGTCTAGTGCGACTGTTTTGCCTCCCACACCAGTCAACATGTGTGTTATTCCTACAGTTTTGATTCCAACTTTGCCTTCAGTACCAAGTAGCTATGCCATATCAGCAACCACCAGTGGGCCATGCTGTACTAAGTCTATCTTGCCCACAACTGCTGTTGGAAATGAAGCCTCCAACTTATTCAATTGCTATTCTATATTGCCTTAGTTCACTGGAAAGATCAATGAAATCTCACAGTCTTTCAAAGAGTGGTTCTTTGTTTTTGAGTTAACAATGCGGTAGTACAAAGCCACTCAGGATGCCACTGATGCACAATTCCCAACTTACCTACAATGTCTTGCATATAACCAATATATGATGCTCAATCAAGACGTCAAGACTAATTACCAACTTCTAATTGGCTATTTTGAGGATCACTACAAGGCCCCTCATTTAAGAAGGGAGATAATGTCCATATGTACATCATGCAAGTGGAAAGATTGTTTTGCTTAAGCAAGCTCACTGTAAAATCTTGACAACCTTCCAACTAGCAAGTCTAAATGTAATTTAGGAGGGGCTTTGACTAATTCCTATCTTTTCCTAGTAAGGTAGGTGACAGATTCCAAATCCCATCTCTATTCTTTCGTCTTTACTTGTGGTAACTTAACAATTAGACTAATATCTAAGCAACAACTATAATTGACACTAGAAGCAACAACAGTAATTTAGGTTCAAGACAAGAGATGGCTGGTACAAAGTACAGGGTCAAACACCTGACCAGAAGCAACGCACAAAGAGGAATTGAAGAACTAAAATGTAACTATTAATTCCAATGAACACTTTAACATCAAAAGAAACACCAATCATCACACCAATGACTCAGTGCATGAAATACTGGTTGATTATGTAATAGTGACAGTGTGTGGATAACCTACTAATTTAATACATTGATTGCTCTTGTTATTAACAATGTTATAATGTGAAGGAAACTTGCAACCTGAATGCGTTAGCTTGTTATTGTGCCTTACATGTAATAACCCTACATATAAATATTTACATGCTAACAACCTATTGTACATGTGAACAATCAATGCAGTCAGCATAAAACTAGGAATTAGGTCATTAGGTCAATTATGAATTAAATACAATGTAATGACATTGATAACCTTCCACTGCAAACAAAATGTGAATTTTCTTATGAGGGCTAAGGTAAATATCATAATGTAATAAAACGAACACCAAATGATAGGAAAGCTATAATGAAGAAAAATCCCTATCCTTACACATAACCTATGAGCACATTAGGTAGAGCAACAGCTACCAGCCACAAGCTGTGGGAATGGCGCTAGCAAATCATCATTGTTAATGTGCAAAATACACAGCCATTGGAATGGCAATAACAATTCATTGCTAAGTGCTAAGCCTTTATGAATTATCTCTTGTTAAATGAAGTTGTGGACCACTGCCTTGAATACCCTAGTGCTCAACAAAATTTTAGCTTTCCATTTAATTAATAAATAAACCTGACAAAAAGGAAAATGAAGTAAATTTAATAAATTTGGGCCACCAACAAAATATCATATTGCACCATTTTTATACTAGAAATTGTTTACACGTCAGCATTAATTAGCTTTCTGCAACTTCGCCTTTTTGCCAATTGTCAAATATCCATTTGTACTGCCAATTAATTAATAGAAAAATTACTGCTTATAAATTTACAAATAATTAACTAATCATAATCATGTGTTGTACAATTAATATTTATTTCAAAATTCAGTCTTAGTTCTTCCTCTATTTTTTCTCAACTTGACCACACATGATTTGAATTATGTCACAAAATGCAAAATTATATATAGAATTAATGAGAGTGTTTCACAATTTTTTTGTTAGGGAACACTAAGAATTTCAATAACTTAATTTTTAAATTGGAAGCCCAAATGAAAAATAAAACATTTCCAAATTACAATTATGTATATTTGTAAATCGTGTCTTTAGGAACAATATATTTGCAAAATATTTCTTAAGGAATGAATGCCCATTTCTAAGTAGTTAACATTTTCTTCATGAATAAATATTTTAGAACATATTATTATTTCATTATCTTTGGATTAACATGCAATAAATAGGTTAGTTCTAATTAATTAAAAAA
>CABFPE010001398.1:16925-28667 GCA_900660155.1 Hofstenia miamia | reverse complement strand
TGTATAAATAACAAGTTTAATTGAAGTCAAAAAGAAATTCAAATTGTTATTTTCTATCATAACATGATGCTCCATGTATCTTTTTACATGTCTAGAAATATATGCGGTCTCATATAGGCAATATAGACAAATAGGACCTGGAGTGAATAATGTCCACTATGAGTATCTAAACACGATATAAAATCAAAAGTGCTTCATTTTTCGATTGAATATTCAAAATATCTATTGCGGTCAAAATGACCGCTGGTGGGCATTCTGGGGGTGCCGATTTTTTGGGCATTCTAGTGTTAAGAATACATAAAATGCACGAGTAATTTTTTGGTGAATAAAAATTTTTTCTAGATCGTTATAAAATATCTTTAAATCCTTAACCGTTAAACAATGCTAAAATAAATTTCAGGTAAACGAAGTATGGGGTAACAAAGTTACCTCAATATAAAAAAGCCTAAAACTGTATAAATAGATTTTTGCATATGAAAATTTGTAAATTCCTTTATTTGCTTTTAAGCAAAAATAATTTTTAGACGTTTTGCCTAAAAATCTTACTTAAATTTGCAGAATATTTTTACAATTAAAGCTTTTGATCCAAGAATTGGAGGCAGAGCAAATTTATAACCGCTGCCCTCCCAAAGCCCACATTTTCAAGAAACTTGACACGCTGACGACAAACAATGTTTTGAATGCAAATGGCCCAGGCAATAAAATTTCAGGCTGAATTCGAACACTTCCCTTTATTTCCCCGTAATCATTTCAATTAGTTTTGTCTGCAATAAACATGCAATAGGAAAAGAAAGAGGAATTAGATTAGATGCGCAGTAATTTGCTTAATTTAGTCAGAGGATAATATGTTAATATATATACAGTATATATGGTAAATATTGATTCCAAAATAGTTGAGTGGTAGAAAATAACAAACCATTGGGCTATGCTCTTATATTTGTCACATATGATAGGAGATTAAAGAAGATTCTAGTGCATTACTTCGAATAAACGAATGCTTGGAAAATATGATCTCATCTCCTTGTCCTCTTTCAATTAAATGATTAAATTTCCTCAAAAAGAAATGAAATATTTTTTCTACAAAAGGACGTGAAAACAATTTTTTACCCCTCTTAAGAAGTCTCTCGAGGCGCTCGCTATATATATATATATATATATATATATATATATGGCGCTATGCACTATGGGAAACTGAAATGTTTGGTACATAGCGCCAAATTTCTTAATATAGTAGCGACAGTCACAAAAATTTTACTGATTACAAAGCATGCAACTACAACAGCAACATAACATCTTGTTTAAAAATTGTGTTATTTTTTATGGCATAGTAAAGAAATAATTTTTTTCTCGAAACCGGGAATATTTTGGCGCTATGTACTTTTATCGAAATATATTTAGCACTATGTATAACATTCCTACAATGTTGCTATTATTTTAGCTTAGTTAACTTTTTGAAAATTATTGTTTTTTAAATATAAAAATGTTCCTATTGAATTTTTTATCGAGAAATTTATTGACATTGCAAAATCTTTAAAAAAATTTTTTCTAAAAACAAGTTATGTAGTAATATTTAGAACCATTAGAAACACATTGCATAAAAATTTTTTTTAAAATATATTTTCAAATTTTCAAATATAGAATGGGTTCATCCGCATTTTTGAAATGAAGTTGGAGTTAACAAATCGTACTCTCCGTAGACAATTATTCATTTGTTGTTAGGTGCAAGTGTACGCCAGTTACATGACAAGTGTTAGATACCGATGTGTGATGGAATATATATATATATATATATATATATATATAGTTTGAAATTAATGTAGCATTTATGTTCGTCATTTATAATGATTCCTTCATATATTCCCCATTTGTAACCATATTCGTAGTTTATGACCAAATTTTGTGCTTGAGATGTCACAATTTCAACAGTTTCCTTATCATGTGTAGTACATTAGTGCTTATTTACATTTACTGATGTCAATGCCTTCCTTTTGTTGATGAAATTCTTTTGCTACAACAAACTAAAAAGTCTTGAACTTGAATAACCATATGATATTTGTAAGTACATAGTAATCTAAATATTATATCATATCCCATACATCTTTAAAGGAAATTAGTAAATGTAGTTTTGAATTTAGAAGCTAATGAACTAGGTGTGAAGTCGATCAAAGCATTATTCACTGAGATATTAAAAGCTTCGAAACATTTATGTCTGGAAATTCGTGAATATCATCATCTCATCAACATCTTCTAATAGGCTTGAGTAATCAACAATTTTGACATCTAACTAGATAATATCTTTTACCACGACATGCTTAAGCAGAAAATTATAATGTATTTTTGCCTTGCTTATTGGAAAAAACTGGTATATCAAAGATTAAGTAATATATAAGTAGAAAAATCCCCTAAAGATCTATGTGAGGTATCACATACTCCAATGGTCTATAGAACACAATTACCGTGTAAATATTTTGTAAAATAAAACTAATATATATATATATATATATATGAAGCATGTTTTGTTTGCTATATATATAATGGTATGATCAGTGCTTAATACAGCTGTTAAGCTTACCTTGATTTTCAGTGAATTTAGCGCCTGCTTCTGAATTGAAATGACCTGTTATCTTTTTCTTTTCTAAATTCTCAGATGTTTAATAAAATACAATTTTACACATATATATATATATATATATATAATATATATATATATAAATTACTACTATAATTATTTACTCCGATTCGTCTAATTTAACGAGCACATTCTTACTAAGTTCTTGACACATTTTATGCTATTCATATTACGGTGTTTAACTAAGTTCTTATTAAGAATGGTGCTTTTGAAGGACATTATGTTATGAGCTATTCTTACTACGGCTTTACTGAAAATGGCCATTCTTACTAAGTTCTTGTAACATTTTATGCTATTCTTATAACGGTATCTAATTAAGTTCTTACTAAGAATAGTACTTTTATGTGACATGGGAGATGACGTCAAATTTCTAACCCATTAATTTCTTCATAAGCGTACAACATCTCATTTTATTAGGAAATACTTGCTTAAGATACCATTAGCTACTCTCCACGATATCCTCCACTTCTTGGCGTAGCATTAAAATATAGGCTAAAATTTTAGCTTTATTATCAATCTTAAGCAGCCCAATAATTTTTTTTTCAATTTATAATGGCTTTTTTATAACTCAAGATATAAAATAGCATCCAAAATTTAAAAGCACTGCAAAATTAAAAAGTGTCACCTCATCTACATATAAGATGCATTTAGGGGGTGCATTCCTGAAGCCAACTTTGTCAAAGAGCTGAAAGCTTTAGCTCGAATCAGTTTTTATTACAAGTTTGCTTCGCCCATGAATATAAACTTTCAATGAGACTCGCTATAGCTCGATAAGTTCTTTGAAAATTCTTGCGTACTCTTAGTGATCTGGGGCTTGAAAATATTGCTTAGTCAAGCTTGCCCGACTTCCATTAATGATATTTTGCATTTTTTTTAAAAAAGTCCTTCACTCGATGTAGTCTAGAGACTTTGAAAAATAAACAATTTTTTGTTACAGTGTCATTCTTAGCTGCGAAGACACTTGATGACTTTGTTGCCCTAGTTCGATTTTATTTTTATATGGTAACATATATCTGTTTTGCATTTCAATATTAAGTGAAATTTTTGGGGTTCATACTCATTGTCAATCCTGATCAATATTTCAATATTAAGTGAAATTTTTGGGGTTCATACTCATTGTCAATCCTGATCAATATTTCTATACTCTGATATTTATATACTGATGAAAATATCAATATTTTTTTTTAATTTTTGAGATCTTAATTTTTATCTGGATATGTAACTTATCAGATTCTGCATTTGGCAAACTTCATCACAATCCAAGAATAGATTATTTCTTTTAAAATTTAAGATCAGTTCAACACTTCCTGAATTCAGCATATGGAAAGGCACCCATTTTTTTAAACAATCATATTGTCTCTCAGGCCAATGAGGCAGGTTACTTTATATGCACAATTATTAAAGTGAAAAGCATGGGTAATTTGCACTACTCAATTAATTCCGTGTCTTAATTTTAGTACACATTTGGAGACGTACTCAATTTTTGGTTGGTTGTTTACAACATTGAACAAGCATTGTTTAAGAGAAAAGTGGAAAAAGCGTTTTGTCCCACATTCTAACAAAGTAATCCCACATCAAAAATTGAAAATTTGTGGAACCCGACGACAAGCTTACATAGTATTGCAATGTTTGTTATATTTTTATTATTTGTTCAATTTTATATACATTGCTTTCCTAAATTGCATTAAAATTAATTTTTAAAACTAACTGAATTATGTTGGATTTAAAATTTCTAAACGCTTAGTTGTAAATACATTTGATATTTATGCATAAACTTTCATATTTTTGAAGGAATAGTTCAAAATACTGATAACAACGCTTTAAGAATGATAATGATAGTATAGTGAAGCAATATGTAGAGTATTTTTAAAAAGCAAAGAAATCAAATTCTTTAATGTATTCAAACTTCTTATTAATGCTTATGTAAATTCAATACGTTTTTTTCCAATTCTTGCTTGATTAGAGTGAGTTTTCCAGTAGACATTGTTTTAGAAGTCGCATCACCATTATAAATAGGTGTCAATCCTAAAATTAAAATTATATGAAAATCATTAACGCAAATTAATAAAATAATGAATAGCACCTAAAAGCATGGAATACCTTAGGATTAATATTAAAAGTAAAATTAAACTATTAAGCATAATATCCTTTAAATCAATAGAAAATTGCAGTAAAAATGTATAAATATTACCTGAAATATATTTTGTGTCCTTCCTGTAATCGTGTTTCTGTAAATTCACAGGTATTTAGAGTGAGATTTTGGTCAACTTCATTGCTAAGTACCACCAAATTGTTAACTTCACCTTTTAAGTATACGTACGAAGTTCTATTCCAAAGTGGACAACCATTTAATTCGGTAATGTTTGGTATTTCAAATACATTACCATACAGGTATATTTCGTAATATGAATCCACAAAATAAATTTCTGTAAATTGATTATTTAAGAAATATTCGCGTCTTATTTGTCCATCACACCCTTCTAGCCAAAATGCAGTACTTCTATGTCTTTGTACATCTTTATTATCAATATATTTGTTGTACCGAAAAGAAAAAGGCGCATACCTGCTAACCTTAAGAATGTGACGACACAAATTTGATTCAAATCTATTCAACACCAAATGGGTCGCATCGAAACTGTCATTTAGGGAGATTATTTCAAGCAGTGAAGACCCATTCAAGTTATTGTGTGATACTAGATTTTCTGAAAGGTCCATCCCATTTCCTTCATAAGCATTGTCTTGCAAATGGGAATGGTAATACAATAGATGCTGTCCAAGTGAATTATTAGATAAAATGCTCATCTCAAATGGTACATACCAAATGTTCCAAAAGCAGAGTAAGCATTTAAAATTTTCGTTGAATGTAAATATATTTCTTTCAAAATTAGCCAAATGATTTGAAAATGAATTATTATTACCAACGAGAAATACAGCCTCAAAATTTCTAATCTGTGTAAAAGTCGAGCGTAAAACCTCCAATTCATTGTCTTTGCACTGTACTGAGAAGAGAGCATCACTAAATCTTCCATTTACTTTCGCCTCTCTTTCATTACTTGAAAATTTGCTTCTTTTAATGGTTAGGCTGCAAAAAGCAAGATTTTTACTTGGCTTAAAAAACCCTTTTTTGTTGTAGATTCCAATGACGTCTATCAAAACCAGTTTATTGCTGCGAATTGTCTTGTAACTGCTCCCAACATTAACATTTTTCAGCATAACGTGCGTCTTGTTAGTGAAAGATGGGAGGATATTTGTGTCAAACTCAGGAGCCCCTTTGCCAAACCCCTCTACTTCGATCTTCGAATCATCTGGATGAACTTTGATTCTCACATCATTACTGATGAAGCAATCTATTTCATTATAAATAGAAAGCTCACTTATTTGAGATGAATTACAAAATTCTTTTGAAGCAACAGAACTTATCAACACAAATGCCATTGCTTTCAACATTGCTCATCTAGTTTGTTTCCAAAACTTTGCCACAATTATTTCCCGAAATATTTTATGTTCATCAAATATCTTAGTTTGAAATATTTTTTGAAAGATATATAGTAGCGTTAGTTTAATTTAAGCATGTGGAACAGTCTTTTCTTAAACATTGTTTTAAGAGATCATAAATCATGTTGATGAGTTAAATACTTTTCATCTACATTACTCCATTATTAGAACCATTATAATTTAAGTTAAGTAGCAAAAATAAACTAACATTCCCAGAAAACGTATTAGCTGTGTTGAATATAGATTGAAATTTCTCGAAGAACGGCTTCACCTAAAGTGTGCAGCTAAGTCATAATATGGAATAAAGTTGAAGTGAATTCAAACTTTTTATTGCACTATTTTGCATATGTTTTTAACTTATCAAAAATGGAGATTTATTATCTAATTACGCTAAAATAGAACAATTTCTATCTTTAGTTATATTCAGTGGTATTTCACAAAGTTTCTTTGAAATTACAGAAAATTCTTTAAACGTAACTTCAAATAATGAACATAAGCAAGCTGTTTATTGCATATTTACAGTAATTTAAAATGAGAATATATGATCATTCAAATTCAACGATAAAAAAGATTAATTCAATACTTTTTGTTGACCAAGGGTGTGGTTGGCTAGCCGTTTGCAAATAGAGCAGTAGGCTCTGTCAACTTCTTGCATGAGCCATAGATATTAATTCAGCAATGAATTTAGGAACTTTTCATATTTCTTGATCGTACTGATTTTGTTTCAATAGAAATTAGTGGACATGTACAACTAGTTTTTTATTTTTTTCTGTTATTTATGTTAATATTAGGACCTTTAACCTACAAACAATGTAACTACTTGCTTTCACACATATTGATAATAAAAATAGTCAAAGGTGAGAAAATTCAAATATGTGAAGCTGTTGATGATTCATAGAGCACAGGAATAACTTTGTGGAGAAACAGTTATATGCATTTGTTTGAGAGAAGAAAAATTTAAAGCGTGACAACATGTATTCTTATACCGTCATCAGACTTGGATAAAAAGTGAAATCAGTAGACACAAATACATTTGGCATATTGTGATGATGTTAGTTCAAAATGGACGTGTGTAAAAGTGTCGCCCATTTCCATTGAATATGAGGTTGCAGTAATCAACAAAGTACCCCATGACCTAATTTTCAAACATTAAAATTTCTTTTCTTGAAATTTCTCACAAAAAGCATAGAATATCTCCTACAATGTACCAATGAATAATTTTACTTATCCATAACTTAACGGACAGACGCTTGCTCTACTTAAACTTCTCAGTTAAATTAATGCTTAATTGACAGAAGTTAGCTTTGTAAAAATATTTTTTCACATACCATTGGAATTTCTTTTCACATACGTTGTTGCGAATTGGAAAATTATATTTGAAAACTTTTTGTGAGTGTAATTAATTATTTCTTGGGTTCTATTGTTCTGATAATACACAAATGTACCAAATCTTTCCCGGATCCCTTGCTCTGAATAATTGTCACTAAAGCAGTGAATCAAAATTTTTTAAACATTTGGAAAGATAATTTCTCTGGTGTATATATTATTGAGAAATAAAAAATTCGTAAACCTGATTTTAAAGATCTCATGTAATAAAATTTCTGCATGTTGCGTAAAGCAAGTATAGAACAGGTATAAAACCTTCTTAGGCAGTTACAAATTTTAAAAAAAACCAACATTAACAATTTAATAAGAACTAAAACATATTCAAAGTATGCAGTGAGATTAATGCATGTTTGAAACCAAAGTTTAATCGAAAATATGGCAACAAAATGAAATGAATAGGCAGTGTTTTGTACTAGTAGTGCATGCCAAAATTGCTATTTTTGCTCATAATAGTGAATGCTTGCACTATTGACTTCGTACTCATTATCTGCTAAAAATTAAGTAAAATGGATGAATACTTAGAATAATTGAAATGCTCTCACTGTTTGCAGCTCTTTGAAGAAGCTCATGAGTTAATCTGTAGGCATTCATTTTGTAAAAAATGCATAGATAATGATCTCAAATACAAAGATGAATTTTTCTGTGATGTATGTCAAGGATTTACAAATTATGAAGACATAAAACTCAACTTTCGAATTAATGAGCTTATTCATTTGCTCAAACCGCTCAAAGAGAACAATTCTACGACGATGGCCTGCAATGTGTGTGATGAAAATATTGAACCTCGAGAACTTTATTTTCGCAAAGATTGTAATGTCCTTAATAAAAAACTCGAGTATTATTGTAATGAAACCACTTGCAAAAAAATGTTATGCGCCAGTTGCGCACTTTCTTTACATGATCATCATTGTAAACAAACTAAAGAATAAAGAAAAAAAATTTTGCAAGCAGAAATTTCTCAGAGAGCTAAGAAAATAAATTTGAGGATGAAGGAAGTAATACCAGGCTTGACAAATTTATAAAGGTTGTAAATATCTTGCTAAAAATTTATAAATACTTCTCGCTACGAATTTTATGATATATATATATATATATATATGAAGCATGTTTTGTTTGCTATATATATAATGGTATGATCAGTGCTTAATACAGCTGTTAAGCTTACCTTGATTTTCAGTGAATTTAGCGCCTGCTTCTGAATTGAAATGACCTGTTATCTTTTTCTTTTATATATATATATATATATACTTAAACACAATAATATATATATATATATATATATATATATATATATTTTAATATATAAATTTACTAGAAATTATTTACTATGATTCGTCTAATTTAACGAGCACAGTACTTGAATCTATTGTAAAAAAATTCTATCTATATATATTATGTAAAATTCATTGTGTAGTGATTATTAAAAGTCATGCAAATTCTATTTGACATTATGTTATGAGCTATTCTGATTGCGCCTTTACTGAAAATTGCCATTCTTACTAAGTTCTTGACACATTTTAAGCTATTCTTATAACGGTATCTAATTAAGTTCTTACAAAGAATAGTACTTTTATGTGACATGGGAGATGACGTCAAATTTCTAACCCATTAATTTCTTCATAAGCTTAGAACATGTCCTTTTATTAGGAAATACTTGCTTAAGATACCATTAACTACTCGAAAATTTGAAACTCCAGGATATCCTCCACTTCTTGGCGTAGCATTAAAATATAGGCTAAAATTTTAGCTTTATTATCAATCTTAAGCAGCCCAATAATTTTTTTTTCAATTTATAATGGCTTTTTTATAACTCAAGATATAAAATAGCATCCAAAATTTAAAAGCACTGCAAAATTAAAAAGTGTCACCTCATCTACATATAAGATGCATTTAGGGGGTGCATTCCTGAAGCCAACTTTGTCAAAGAGCTGAAAGCTTTAGCTCGAATCAGTTTTTATTACAAGTTTGCTTCGCCCATGAATATAAACTTTCAATGAGACTCGCTATAGCTCGATAAGTTCTTTGAAAATTCTTGCGTACTCTTAGTGATCTGGGGCTTGAAAATATTGCTTAGTCAAGCTTGCCCGACTTCCATTAATGATATTTTGCATTTTTTTTAAAAAAGTCCTTCACTCGATGTAGTCTAGAGACTTTGAAAAATAAACAATTTTTTGTTACAGTGTCATTCTTAGCTGCGAAGACACTTGATGACTTTGTTGCCCTAGTTCGATTTTATTTTTATATGGTAACATATATCTGTTTTGCATTTCAATATTAAGTGAAATTTTTGGGGTTCATACTCATTGTCAATCCTGATCAATATTTCTATCCTATGATATTTATATACTGATGAAAATATCAATATTTTTTTAATTTTTGAGGTCTTAATTTTTATCTGTTAAATTCTACGACTATTTCTCAAATGAATCTTGGCAATTTCATTGTTTTATTGAAAATTATATGTAACTTATCAGATTCTGCATTTGGCAAACTTCATCACAATCCAAGAATAGATTATTTCTTTTAAAATTTAACATCAGTTCAACACTTCCTGAATTCAGCATATGGAAAAGGCACCCATTTTTTTAAACAATCATATTGTCTCTCAGGACAATGAGGCAGTCTACTTTATATGCACAATTATTAATGTGAAAAGCATGGGTAATTTGCACTACTCAATTAATTCCGTGTCTCAATTTTAGTACACATTTGGAGAGGTACTCAATTTTTGGTTGGTTGTTTACAATATTGCACAAGCATTGTTTAAGAGAAAAGTGGAAAAAGCGTTTTGTCCCACATTCTAACAAAGTAATCCCAAATCAAAAATTGAAAATTTGTGGAGCCCAATGACAAGCTTTCATAGTATTGCAATGTTTGTTATATTTTTATTATTTGTTCAATTTTATATACATTGCTTTCCTAAATTGCATTAAAATTAATTTTTAAAACTAACTGAATTATGTTGGATTTAAAATTTCTAAACGCTTAGTTGTAAATACATTTGATATTTATGCATAAACTTTCATATTTTTGAAGGAATAGTTCAAAATACTGATAACAACACTTTAAGAATGGTAATGATAGTAATATGTAGAGTATTTTTAAAAAGCAAAGAAATCAAATTCTTTAATGTATTCAAACTTCTTATTAATGCTTATGTAAATTCAATAAGTTTTTTTTCCAATTCTTGCTTGATTAGAGTGAGTTTTCCAGTAGACATTGTTTTAGAAGTCGCATCACCATTATAAATAGGTGCCAATCCTAAAATTAAAATTATATGAAAATCATTAACGCAAATTAATAAAATAATGAATAGCACCTAAAAGCATGGAATACCTTAGGATTAGTATTAAAAGTAAAATTAAACTATTAAGCATAATATCCTTTAAATCAATAGAAAATTGCAGTAAAAATGTATAAATACTACCTGAAATATATTTTGTGTCCTTCCTGTAAACGTGTTTCTGTAAATTCACAGGTATTTAGAGTGAGATTTTGGGGAATGCCCAACGCGGTCATTTTGACCGCAAATATAGCTTTGTAAATTTACAGCTTTGTTTGATATGAAGACGACTAAGCATTCAATCTAATAAGATATCTATGCAGACACTGATTATTACTAGAGCAATTTGGGTGACGTGATCTACTTTCACATCAAATAGTGCTTTTTTACTACATTGACTCATTTATCACACACCTCAGTCAACATCAATAATGTTGGATGTCACAGCAAAAGCGTTACTCTTGCATTACTCACTGCTCTTGATGAAGGCAAGTGTGATGAATTTGTTTTGATCCAGTTTCTGATGACGAAAACAGCGTCGACTCCGATTCAAGCATACCTGTTGTGACTACTATTTCATCTGCTGTGAACTCATTGAATGGACCTGCTACTTCTTATATCAGCTGTAATGGTATTCAATGGACTAAATAAACCCTGGGCCTCAGGCTTGTAGAGTAGCAGCACAGAATATTTTGCGAGCTACCTCTGGTCCTACAGCACCAGCAACCTGTGCAATAAAGGAAGGTTCTCCAGCAACTGCTTTGAATTTTTTCATCGATGAAAGAATCATATGCCACATTTAACAGTGTACTGAGCTTGAAAGTAAGCGCATTCTAGGATCCAATTGGAGAGTAAAAGTCGGAGAGTTGGAAACGTTTATAGGCTGGGTTACCTACGGGGTGTCGTGATCATAAAAAATATACCATGGCATAAATTATTGTCAGAAAAA
>CABFPE010001397.1:0-38227 GCA_900660155.1 Hofstenia miamia | reverse complement strand
ATCGTCATCCTACCCAAGAAACTTGGAAGCCACACAAACCCCAGAGTCAACAAGACATGAATCTTCTTCCGAAACAGGAACCCCAAAAATAATGGAAATTCTGAGAAAAAACAATGAAACAGAAACACTACTACGAGAGGAAATCGGTCTGTTAATGAAAAGAATAGAGGATATTGAGTTAGCAAGCATGGAAACAATCAGGAATATCCAGATCGACATGGACACCAGATTAATCGAACAAAGCGAAGTGTTCCAAAGTGAAATCAAGTCACTGACAAAACAGCTAACAGAATTGAATAGCAGATTCCTTGAACAAAACCAACTCTTGCAAGACAAAAACAAGATGTTAGAAAGGACGAATCGGCAGCTAATACAGGATAATGATATACAGGCTGCGGAGATACTACAACTCAAAGGTCAAATAACTCGACTTGAGGCAGATAAGGATGAAAAATCGGCACATGCACAGAACGAGCTGATGGAAATACAAAATAGGCGATTGGTCGAAGAAAAAGACTTGAGACAGGAAGAGATAGCCCAATTAAAAGACAGGGTGAGGTTACTACAGCTCAACAAAGACGAACAGGAAAACATGCAATCCCATAACTTCCAATTCGTAAGCAGAAAAGATAACTGCGCAGCTACGGAAAGAGGAAGCAACGACAAGAAATATGAAACCGAAATATAATAATTCAATATTGAACCAGGAGGTGGGAAACGACATGATTCCCTGCAAGGCCACATTACCGAAATTCAACAGAAGGGTGGATGGCTATAATCCAACTTTCGGAGAGTGGCTCCAGATGTTCGAACTGACGATGGCGGAGCGACAGGTGAGCCAACACTCGGCAGCGGCAAGATTTCCTTTATACCTGACAGGAGCAGCAGCGCAGCACTATCTGCTACTAGATCCTGAAACGAAAACAGATTATAAATTATTAGTCGGTGATTTTATAGAATATTACGGAAACGAAAGTTTCAAGAATCAATATCGGATAATCTTAAACGGAACGAAGATGAAAAAAACAGACGATATCCGAAATTATATACAACAAGTCGAAAGATTAGTAACACTCAGTTCAAGGGAGAATCAATACTCCAAGTACGACCTTTTTTCGCACATCTGCAAGGGGATGCCCGATAACATAAGAGCACAGTTCGAGATCAAGTGCGACGTAGACGACAAATTGGAAAGAATGATTAGGAAGGCAGTGGATATACAAGCGACAATCGAAAACAACGCAAGGATAAACGAGAAGGCAGCCTGGCACAGAGAAGCGCCGAGCTGGAGGAACAACCTCAAGCCAAAAAATACGACTAAAACATACGAAGCCGACAAACAAGATAAGACCATAAAAATAAAGACCAGAGACGGAAAAACGAAGAAGGTCCGTGAGAAAGACATCAAATGTTACAACTGCGGAAAAAAGGGGCACAGGAAAGATGAGTGCCACAAGCAGATAAACATGATCGGAGAAGAACAGGGGTACTTCGAAGAGGAAGATCTGATAGAATCGGAAGGAGAAATAAATGAAGAACCCCAAACGGAAGAGGAATCGGAAAACTAAGTGGAGCGCCGACTCCTGAAAACCGCGCAGCAGTAATGATCATGGCGAATATGGACACAGTAAACACAATGACAATATCAGTTAACGGGATTATGATAAAAGCGACTATTGATACGGGAGCGGCAACTTCGATAATCACAGATGACTGCGCAACTAAGTTAGGATTTCTCAGAGAAGACCTCACCAAGTGTAACAAGAGGCTTATCAATGCATCTGGCGAATATATCGATACTAAAGGAGTATTGGAAGCGGTGCAGTTAAGAGTGGCCAACACCACGTTTGAGCAATCACTAGTGGTTGTAGACACACATAACAACATGCTACCATACGAGATCATTCTGGGAGATGACTTCCTTGTTAAAAACAAATGTGTTATCAACTACGCAGACAGAACGATAAAAGTCAAAGAGGAAGATATCGAGATTGAAGAAGAACAGGGCGGAGAGAGAAAGATAACGTTTGAACTACAGGAAGACATACATCTGCAGCCGCACCAATGGAGAATGTACGAGATCGAAACGGAGGAGGCGATCACAGCCGACGTGATGATTTATGAAAATAAAGGAATAAACACTAAAAGAGTGTCAATGCCGTCAAGCATATGCGCAGTGAAAAACGGAAAAGGCAAGATCCCAATTCTTAACCCAACAAATCGAAACGTAAATTTAAGGAAGTCGCACGTAAGGATATTCGGGAAACATGTAAAATCGAACATCAGAGTAATTTGGAAGGCATTGGAAGACGAAGATGGAGCCGACGACTTGTATGGTCGATTCAAGGACTTACAAGTGGAAGCGCAAAGTACTCCACATGGCCGACTCGAGGGCGAGTGGACGAACACCATCCAAGTCGCGAGTACTCCCAAAGGCCGACTCAAGGGCGCTGGGACGAAAGCAACCGACGACGAGTATAAGATCCCGGACATCGAAAACGAAAATTACCAACACCTGAGCGAAGATGAGATGCAACTGTTAAGGAAGATGCTAAGACGACACAAACGGATATTCAACTACGGAGAAATAAGTGTAGGGCAAGCGATAGGGGAAAAACACAAGATAGTAACAACCACTGACAAACCAATAAAACTCCCCTGTAGAAGAGTGCCCGAACAGATGAAGGACGAATACAACCGAATACTGGAAGAATTGATAGACAATAAAATAATACGTCCAAGTGAGAGTCCCTACGCAGCACCAACGGTGTTTGTGAAGCAGGGAGATAAATACCGGCTATGCATAGACTTCCGGAAACTGAACGAAGTAACAAAGAAAGATTCGTATCCCTTGCCAAGAATCGAAGACATGTTATATGAAGCAAGCAAACATAAATATTTCACGACATTAGATCTGTGCAAGGCGTACTGGCAGGTACGAATGGAAGAAAATGACATTGAAAAGACAGCATTCATAACACCGTATGGATTATACGAAGGGATCTACATGGCGTTCGGGCTATGCAACGCACCTGCGACTTTTCAAAACCGCATAACAAATGTCCTGGCGAATAAAAAACACAGAATGGAGAATGACAATATCAGTTAACGGGATTATGATAAAAGCGACTATTGATACGGGAGCGGCAACTTCGATAATCACAGATGACTGCGCAACTAAGTTAGGATTTCTCAGAGAAGACCTCACCAAGTGTAACAAGAGGCTTATCAATGCATCTGGCGAATATATCGATACTAAAGGAGTAATGGAAGCGGTGCAGTTAAGAGTGGCCAACACCACGTTTGAGCAATCACTAGTGGTAGTAGACACACATAACAACATGCTACCATACGAGATCATTCTGGGAGATGACTTCCTTGTTAAAAACAAATGTGTTATCAACTACGCAGACAGAACGATAAAAGTCAAAGACGAAGAAATCGAGGAAGACGGTACCAGGCGGCTGGAGAAAGATAACGTTTGAACTAGCAGGAAGAACTAGACAAGATCAATGAAGAATTAGCGAAATTGCCATCACTGAATACACCAGATTACGACGAACCATTCATACTAGACTGCGATGCGAGCAAGGTCGCCATAGGTGCAACACTAGGACAAATGAAAAACGGGAAGGAAGTACCAGTGCAATTCTTTAGCCGCAAATTACGAACAAGCGAAGAGAACTACGGATCAACCAAAGTAGAGATGCTAGCACTAGTGGAAAGCATCAGGAAATTCAGACACTTCTTGATTGGAAAAGAGTTCCGAGTACGCACCGACAACAGCGGCCTCGCGTGGTTAAAGAAATTCTCAGGAGACAAATCAGGCATTGTATCTCGATGGATAGAATATCTAAACGAATTTACATTTACAATAGAACATCGGAAGGGTACCCTACACAGCAATGCAGACTTCTGGACATCATTACCAGAATATCAGAGGGACGCAGAAAAGATAGATGGAGAGAAGCAGCAATTTCAGTTCCTACCACACAATCAATACGACGAACTGCCAGAAATCAATGTAGATAAGAAGGGCCAGACGGTGTTACCTATTATAATAAAAGAAGAAATCTCTGAGAAGGAAATCATAGAAAAACAACAGGACGATGTGATTCTTAATGAGATACTAAGGAAGTTGAAAGAACCCCAGACGACTCTGTCAAAACTAACAGCGAGTTACTTCGAACGTTATAAATGGAAAACAAATCAAAATGGGTTACTGTACGTTGAGGGACAAAACAATCGAATCGCAATCCCAGAATACTTTAAAAGAGACCTAATAAGGCGGATACACGAAAAAGGTCACTTAGGCATAATACAAACGGAGAAAACATTTAACGGACGATTTATTACAACGGCAGTCAGAAAGGTGATTGAAGACATCATCAATAAATGTACCACGTGTCTACTGCACAACAGTCAACGATTCCCAATACAGAGAGCACCCCTAGAGAAGATAATTGCCACACAACCAAATGAAATAGTCCACATCGACCTGGAACAACTATCGAAAGACAGTGAAGGATACCAATTCCTATTGGTGATGGTGGATAACTTCACAAAATACGCAAGGATGGTCCCAATGAAGAACACAACCGCAGAAACTACAGCCGAGATAGTGATGAAGGAATGGATATTGCGCCTCGGACCAATGGAAACGATCATATCGGATAAAGGACCACAATTTGAGAGCGGTCTATTCCAGGAAATGGTAAAAATGCTGGAAATAGTGAGCGAGAGAACCACAGCATACCACCCACAGGCGAACGGCGCAGTGGAGAGACTAAACAGAACGCTGATAAAATTAATAAGAGTAACAACAACAAGGATCGGTGGAAATAAATGGAGGGAAGTAATCGAAATGATAGAATATTTTTATAATACGTCGGTACACTCGACAACGGGAATCACCCCATTCAAAGCAATGTTTGGTCGAGAAGCAGCAACACCTTTATCAATGCAATACGCCGATTATAACAAGACTTTGAACAATGATTATGTAAATCAATTACGCAAGCAAATCGCAGCAATCCACGAAACGATATGCCACAACACGAAGAAGTCGGCAGTGAGACAGCAGCGAAACTATAATAAAAAAATCTACGGGCACGCGCACAAAGTAGGCGACAAAGTTTACGCATTTGCACCAATGAAACTAACTGATACGAATCAGGTCCGAAAACTAAAAACAGTTTGGTCTGGACCACACACAATAACGCAGGAACTGCCTAATAATGAATATATGCTAGATAACGGTAGATTATTGCACTTTCAAAACTTAAAACGAGCAACGGTAGACATCGAAGAAACGAAGATAGATGAAAGTGCTGAGTTCAAACTAAGCCGAATAAACGGCAAAGAGGTTATGTACGATATGTGTGATTTAGATAGCCTACCAGAGGAAGAATTCGAGGAAGAATTCACAGCGGACATAAGAGATGAACAATTGGAGAGGAGAGTGCAACCCCAGAGGGCTGCAAGAAATAGAACTATATATAACCCTGAAATATGGGATATAGATATAATAACTGCATTTAGGAAATTAGAGAAGGATGCATCAACCTCTCAAGAAGCGGGTGAAGCGCAACAAACCAACCGAAGGAGTCCCGACCACCAACACGAGGAGGCGAGTGCGGAGAAGTTCTCAAACCGGATGTCGATTCGAGGGCAGAAGGGACGAGAACAACGAGAGGGTAAATAAACGACGTAGAGTTAAGAGGCGTCTCAGTAGTACTCAAGGCCGATTCGAGGGCAGAGATACGAACGGACGATTGGCCTCTTCTCAGCTTAACTTTCCTTCCGGGGGATCAGTTCGCCGATTCAAGGGCGATGACACAACCGGAGTTCCAGAGGAAGGTGTGAGTGGTGGAAGAACCGTGGAGATCCGGAAGCGATTCAAGGCTGAAGGTATCTCCACCGGAACCACGGCTGGACAAGTATCGCGGGTCGTAACTGATCGTCGATTCAAGGGCGACTCAGTTGACACCAGCGGTACAAGCTCACAACCTATGGAATGTGAGCCGAGCACCAGCAGATTGCCTTTACGGATGAGGCAAATAGAAATCTCCTCGGAGACAACATCAGAGCGGACAATAAGATCTAAGGAGCGCGAGAAACGAATGTCAAAAATCGACGGAGAAACGTTGCACCCCTATTTTATGGCAACCACAAAAATGCGGCATAATGCGTTCGAGAAACTGTCTCCAGAAACAAAAACATTAATTAGAAAAACGGCCAAAATGGAAGGGAGCATACTGCCAATTTTGCTAGACGCGGACAATCGCCCAAAAGTTAATGTGTTGATCAGCTACCCCCAGGAACTAAATGAAACCATCGATAGGCCGTATATGCGGAGCACAACGCACATGACGTTCAATGAAAATTTTACATTAGAGACAGTGCAAGCGCTCATGGCTTATAAAGAAAACATAGCAAGAATCCCAGAGATAAATCTGGACGAGGAAAACTTAACAATCATACACGTGCTGAGAGAAAAAGAGTACAACAAAAATTTACAGAAACAAATCGATCAAACAGTCCGGATGGCAAAGGTACAGCGAACAAGAATAGTTGTTATAGCAATGAAGGAAAACCTTGAAGAATTACCAAGCTTTCTAAAAGACATGGTACTAGCAGCGGAAGGTTTCTTCCCATGGCAGAAGAAGGAATTCACAATATCTGAAATAATTCGTTTCGACCTACAAATTGATTATTGGGCAAGTATATATGGTATAATGATAGACCACAGTATAGCCATAGATCTTTTCCAACAGACAAAAACAGCGGAAATGCTAAAACTGAATGAAGGACTGGAGAAGGCCATGACACTATTCATCAAATGTAGCATGACACAACGCCAAGAACACTTAGAAGAAATTAAGAAAGTATGGGCAAATATGAAATTACAAAAGAAAATAGATGAGGCATGGCCCGAAATAAAAATAGAGGCACCAGCACGTAAATATCATAAAACAGTAGAGATGGTACTGGCAGAGATCAACAGAGCTTACGAACTGAATACGAAGAAAGACTTCCGAAATCTGATACTAGAAGAAAAGAACGCGCCGGAGATCAGATACAGAACGTCCGCATGGCTGTTAGCAATATGGCTCACAGAAGACAAGGACCTCAAGTTACCCGTAACAAGAAGCCAAAGGGTGAAACTGACAAAAGTTAAAAAGTTTGAAATCGCGTTATCACCGATAAACACACAAACAAAGAACTGGCTATTAAAAGGACACATCGAAAAAGCTGAGTCGCCTAACAAAAGCGAAAAACCAATGCAAACGATGGAGAAGATCATAAGCAGGCTGATAACGAAACACCACCCAACGGGAAGGATATCAATTGTAGAGCTGGCAAACATCACGGGAATATGCCCAAGCGAAATACAAATCTTCGAAGAGCCGATGCGAAAATACATGTGGGGTGCAACCTCGGAAACACGATTAAAACAACTCCCTAATCAACCTTGGATAACAACAAGAAAAATAATCAAACGTAAATTAAGTGACACAAAGGAGATAACACAACTAATCAAAGATAAAAACGTACAACGAGTGATAGATGAAGATATGAGACGTTACGTAAAAGATAGTCCAAGATGCACGTTCACAAAAATAATTAAGAGAGCCGAGATGCTGAAGAAAGGAGGCATAACGACACCAGTCGAGATATGCGAAATGGCGACAAAGTCACAGCAAGAGATTATTAGGGAAGAGCAACTTCTAACCTCAACGCAACTACTGCTATCCCCACAAACGCAGACAGTAATCGATCGGATAAATATTGAAAAGTGGGGTGATACAAGTCAGGACAGTACGATAGAATGGATTGACACCGATGACGAAAGATTCTTAGTAGAGATAAAAGTCACGAAAGAAAGAAGAGAAATAACAGAACGGAACTATCAAAGAATACGAGAACAACAAACGGTTGCAACGATGAAGCTCATGTTTACAGAAGCATTCACACGCACGGAGTTAGAAGAATTACTGAAACCTTTTAATCAAATCGCACTGGACGTCGAATGCATAACATCAAGGATCGAAATACATGAACGCATAAGATTGAAACTTAGCAAAAGGGGACTAACGCAATCATTTTGGGAGACAATCCCAGAAGCGAAAATGAACTACCCCGCCACTATCGGTTTGGCGACAGCGTCAAACACAACTGGTACATATGAAGAAATCGAGCGATTAGTCGATACAAAAATCCTATTGTGCACGCCGCCTAAAACAATATCTATACCCATGGTACTACCAAGATGGCGATTACCGAAAGAGGTCCGGCCAGCAAAAACTTATCTGCATGAATATAAATCTTATGTAAATTCTCGCAGCAAAGCAATAGAAATGATAAAACGAGAGGATTATAAGAAGACAAAGAAAATATTATTAGACAACGATAACAAAGAGCGCGTCTACATTGAGGGAAACATAACCCCAGATCAACTTTATACGGAAGGAGAAGCGATACATAGTCAACTCCAAGAGCTGAGGAGAGAGATCGAACTGCGACAACCGCGAGCAGTCATATTGTTTTCAGGAGTAAATGATATTGTATGGACTGATTTATGGGAGCAGAACTATCGTTACTACGACGTAACAAAACGTGTGGAAATCGTGACCATGATGCGGATTGGAAAGAACGATCCGGGCGACATTTCGGAACAGGAAGTAATAGAAAATATTAGCTTTTTCTACAAGGACGTGGCAAACACGCGCAGCCTACGAAAAGTTTTCACATTTTTCTACCCAAATACGCAGATGCGAGCAGATCTAGCACACACGTGTAAGGCAGACGCCCAGATGACACTTTTAATAGCATTAAAAGGCATCAGTTTATATAAGAAATATTTTGAAATTTTCTCTCAGAAAATGAATGAGTTGCGACAACTTACACCAATAGCGGAGAACATCAGAGAGTCGAGGTTCTTAAAGTACGCAAACACTGTCACAACAGAACGCGAGGCAGTATTAAAATTGTCTAAGCAAGCAGAGTATGCCATGATAACCTGGGAAGAAGCCGAGGCGGAATCACTTATACGAGGAGCGGATACTCTCGTGCATGGGGAGCGACCTGTGCTGTCCATAACGCAAGCTGAGGAGGGCGTGTAGCATCATCCAAAAAAGGCAACTAAAGCTGAATAACGTCGAATGATTATTAATTGAAATTAATTGTAAATATTTAGTTAAATGAACTTTAGTTATTTTTGTAAAATGCAACCAAGATTTAATATTGGTCAAAATAAGAAACTTGTTAGCCGATCAAGAGATAATTGACAAATTAAATTGTGCAAACTAAAGCTTACGTATGAACAGCCATATTGGCAGACGAATCATTTGAATTTTAAAATCGGCAGGTACTTTTTGTAGAAATTTTATAAATAGCTTTGATTGAACCATTATTTTGATGAACAATAAATTCTTCGGAGTTTATTTAACTTTCAATTCTACTTTATCTGGTTTGATTATTTAGTTAAATGTACAGCTAGGCGAGTTGTGTTTAGTAGTGGCTGGAGTCCATCACGGGATCGATTCTCAGGGTCCTTGTGCCAGTCACGAAACCGCACTTAAGTTACGGTTAGGAGTTTTTCGATTCTCGCCTAGTCTGACCATCGATCATTACATGTAATAAATAATCAATGCTTGAAACGACTGGAAGGTCGACACCTAGGGATATTTATATATTATTAAATGTAGGAGACTCGACGATAATTGACCTGATAAATGACTTTGCATGTAGTACTAATAAATGTAGGTGTAAGAAACTGCAGTACAGTTATTTAAATAATTAAGCCGATACTTTTTTTGATAATGGCTAACTTTATTATCATTATGCAGTTAGTGTCAACGCCCGGTTGCTTTATTAAATCAAAACAACAAACACTCTACAAACATTGAGTTTAAGTCAGTTACAACTTTACTTGAGTGCACGCACTAAGCTAACGTAGGGTACACATAACTAATCCCAGTTGAGCTGAGGTGGTGTCGTGGACTCAACCATCGTTGTGGGAGAAGAGGAGCTGTGTTGTGGAGATCGGCTTCGGGCAGTGGCCCACAGAAGAACCAAAGAGGAACCATCTTACCAAGCCGTCACCTAAACAGTGATAGTTAATACTTTATTTGATTAACATAACTAGTTAATAATAAAGGATAGTTTGATAGTTCAACAATTGGGTAACACCTCACCCGCGAATTACTTGGCACTCATTAGTAGTAATAAGACACGGCGTAATAAGCTAGGTGGAGGATGTTACAACAGTTTTTGTGAGTCAGCACTCTAATTAGTTTTCTGTCTATGATGAAAAATGACCCTGCAACGTTTGGCATGGGGACAACATCGAACATGGATGGATCGTATGAAAACATTGAGAAACAGACGTTAACTACATTGTTAAAATGCACACCACCTCCGACGATTTCTGTACCAATGCTACTACCTACATGGCGGTTGAAGAAGAAAAAACCAGTGAAAGCCTTTTGGCATGAAGAAAACACATACGTAAATAAGCTAGAAGAGGCGGAAAGAATTGTGAGAGATGAAAGATACAAGAAATCAAAAGAAATCTTAAGTAAAAACGACAATAAAGAGAGAGTATTTATCAAAGGTACTGTAACCCCATATGATTGATGCAATGATGTCCACTGTTTTCAGATAATCTTTTCTAATTTATCATCCACATTGCATTTGATTTCAAATTGCGTCCTGATGCTCTCTTGCATTTCTTTACAAATATGTGAAAACAGATCATATATCAAGTATATATTTTTTCTTGAACTTAACATCACCAATCATTTGACCTGTTCAATGTAATTTCATATGTAGTCACTCTTCCACATTTTTGTAGTGTTCAAGATGATTTGATATAGTTTCTTTTTGTGTCTATCTAAAAGCAAATATAAGATATAATGGGAGTCTTGCTGCTGCTGCTTCCTGGCTTACTTTTCTTTTCTGCCATTGTGATTTCAAACATCTGCAACCACTCAAGGAATGTTGGATTGTATCCATCCACCTTTCCATTGAATTTTGGTAGTGTTGCTTTGAATGGTATGGTATCACTGGTTCTATTTGACATTATCATCAAAATTTCATATCTTGGTCTATTATGATTTTTATTGTTCCTTCACCTTGTAGTAGGGTGGTCACTGCCCTCATAATTTAATTTATGAATTTCTGCTTGTCCTCATCCATTTCTTTGTTGAGTTCATCATAGCTTGCTCTTTTGTTTGTCATCACTGGTGGTGCATGTAGCTTGTGTTCTTTTGAACTTCAAAACTTCATTTCATGGGTCTGTATGTTTCCCAAATTTTCTCCTCCATTTAATTGTATTAACCTCAGTTTGTCTCTCAGCTGTTCAAGCTCTTCTGATTGTATGTTGTTGTCTTGTATCAGCTGTCTGTTCTCTCTTTCCAATTGCTGATTTCACGTCAGAGTAGTTTGTTTTGCCCTTCTAATCTTATTTCCATGTCTGCTTTAATTTTGTATGCTTTCACTCTGCTGCTTCATCTGTTGAACTTCTCCATTAATTGTTCTATTTCATTTCTTAGAAGTGTTTCCATCTTCCAGCTTTTTCTTTGCATTTCACACATTTCCCAGAGGCTCATCTCAGGGGGCAACTGTAATAGTTGCAACTCTGTGGCGGGAGATGAATCTGCATCTCCTGAGTATGATGATGTTTGTGTAGCTCTAGTGGTAACCATTCTTGGTGCTGTTTTCTTAGGGCTGCCTCTTTTTCCTTTTGTCATTTTTCAATCTGGTTTGTATTGGCTCTCTTTCTTGGTTACAATTCTAGGTTCTTGTTATCATGCATTATGTTAGGTGTGGTTAAGTCTCTCAACTGACTACCAATTTCTGTTGTGATTATCACAGTTGCTCAAATTTACACTTTTACTTGTAAGTAATGTCTGAATATCAGAGTTGCTTTACTGAATGTTTCTTAGGTACCTCTGTTGGAGGTAGAAGAAATTCTTTGTGTTCTGAGAAGAAACAACTATCTTAACTCAGATACACAAAAAAAAAATTTCCAAATCTGACTTGTCACTAGCTGCATAGTTAATATACATTTAGCCATTAAAAAAATGTATTGGTTTTATTAAACTAGATAAATATAGAGCAGCTACCTCTCCTACAATTAATAACTACTACATGCTCAGTCACATTACCAGCCAAATTATAGTCATTAATTTGGATCTGAAACAATAAAAACATAAATTCCTACATTTTGCTTACTAGCCTTATTTTGAGTTTGTTTATTTTTAATACATGTAGACGTCAGATAAACAAGAACAAAAATTCCAACACCAAACCTAAGTGCACTTTCATGGCTTGGTGCAAAGAACCTTGAATATATCCTATGATGGATCCAAACCACTACTAAACACAATTTTTTTAGCTTGACATTGTAAATAAATAATCAAACCATTATAAGAAATAAGTAGAAAAATTCCAAAGAAATTTCTTTATCAATTTTTACAACTAAATTTAATCTGTTTATAGGAAAAAGTACCTGTTGATTTCAAAATTTGAATGTATTGGAATGGAAGTGACTTTGCCCCCTACATTTAGTCAAGATTGATAGTATCAACAAATACTAATTCATAATAAATGTCTATTTCTTTAAAACTTTAAAACTGTCTCATTGGTAACTTTATAGTAAAAAATTTTAATCTAGAAAAGGAATTAATAAATAACCTATATTTGGCTACCTAGCCTTTTATCAAGTTTATTATTAAATACATGTTTGAATGCAATCAGTAATGAGCAAAATGGGTAATCAGAAAACTGCTAGTTGTACACCTAACTTAAGTGCATTTTGTGAATCAGGGGCAAAGAACCTAGAATCATTCCAGTCATGTTATGCTGACCACTACTCAACACTAAGCATTTAGATTGGCATTGTTAATAATTGAGCAAACCAGATATGAAATTAAAGTAAGATATCCAAAGAAAATACTTCAACAATGTTCCAGTGTTGTAATCCTATTTATATTTAAATCAAATTTAGTACTTCTTGATTTGAAATTTAAATTAACTACACAGTTCTACCTAATGTAACATCCTCTACCAGGCAATGGCATCTGGTTTCTTTGTTATACAATTATAATTAGAACAATGTACTTGTGGTTAGGGATGTAGTAATTTTCTTACTGCTTTACTTCCACATTATTAACTCACTTAAGGTTAATTAACAGGCAATTATAATGAACATTATTTAGGTGAACTAGCTCCACAGCATCGTTTGCAATTGTTGGTAACTTGGCATCTGTCCAAAGCCAATGTCCACATCAAGTGTCACATACTCTTCTATTATTCAGTTGGTTTAGTTCCACTTCTCAGCCCATCAATGTGTACCCTATCCTAGCTTGGTGGATGCTCAAGACAAGACACAATTTGATTTAGACTCTATTTGTTAAGTGTACAATGTAACTGCAACCTGACTTATTACTAGCTGTGTAATTATTATTATATTTAATCATTACTGAAAATTGTAGTGATATCTGCAACCACACAGATTAAACTGCCTCATTGATCTAAATTAAAAGCAAAAGTAATTAACCTCGCCAGTCATTTCCTAAAAATCATTTACTCATTTATTATTTCTTGTGTTAGATTTTATTAGTGAATTTGTATTTATTTTATTTTACTTCTGACGTCATCCCCTTACAAGGTAATATTGAGTATAGGGACGCACCAAAGTATGGGAGCCATATTGTAATAAGTCAGCTTTTGAATTACTAAACGAAATTAAATTAATTTTATTACATATATTTAAATATTACTTTTCCTTGGTAATAGCATATTGTCATTTTTAATAATAATAAGCAATTGCGCTAAAAAACAAGCTGTTTTTGAGTTTGATTGATAATTGAAATTATATCGAAGCTCGATTGCATTTATATTAAGTTTCTGTATCTAATTCTATCAGATCAGAACAGCAACTCAAACCTTTTGCATCAACCAGTTAGTTACTTTTACTTTATTTGTCATTTGAAATAGTTTAATGACCATTGCCTAAAAAGTTAAAGGAGTGGTGGTGCAGACTTAAAGATCTACTTTACAGTACGTAATGCCAAATTAAGATATAAAACAGTAGATAAATAAATATGTTCTTACAAAGAGGAAAAAGAAGAGAAGCTGAAGCTGATGGTGATATGAGAAACAAAAGGGATTAAATGATATTGTTAATAAATGTTTACGACTTATAGTTCATAAAATGGTTGTAAGGCAAATAGAGTTGGCCAGGAACCCTAAGTGCGTTTGAGTTCATAATAAGCAGCTGTGTGGGAGTAACTTTTAGACCTTACGTCTTCTCTGAAATGGTGTTTGGAGTCCACCAAGAGTCAACAGAGAGCAAGACGTTACAAAATGTTGGCTTTAATAAACTAATCAAATATATAGAAGCTTCTTATCCTACATATAATAATCAATACATGCTCAGTTACATTATCAGTCACATTATCATCATCAATTTTGATCAAAAATAATATAATACAAATTTTATATTTGTCTTACTAGGTTTATTCAAGGCTTGGTATTATTAATACATGTATTAAAATGATTGGTAGTCAGCTAAACAAGAATAAAACCCCAAATGCTACCCAAATGCACTTTTATGGCTTGGCGCAAAGAACGTTGAATCTTTCCTATGATGGATCCAAACCACTACTAAACAAAACTTGTTTAGCTTGGCATTGTTAATAAATAATCAAACCATAATAAGAAATAAATAAAAGAATTCTGAAGAAATGACTTTATCAGTTGTTACAACTAATGTAGAGTCACTCAGGGGAATTTCTTGATTAGTATCTTGTTATTTTATATTTGTAATGACGTCATCATTGACATAAATTCTTATTTTAGTCTTAGTTTGTGAAGACAAGTTAATGTCTCCTCAAAATGGTGCTACATGTATTGCTCAAATTTAATTTGGGAAGGAATTCATGATGTGATTATCATAGGTTTTTTTTAGTTGTAAACAAAGACAGGTATTAATTCATATTGTATAAATTGAGAAACCATGTTGAGAATGGTTAATAGATTTTATCTATCTTCAACTACACTACTGTTACCATTTATTTTTGTTTAATTACTTTTTTGATATGCAAATAACTGCATAAGTAAAGGCAACAATTTGGGAGTACTTTACCTGAGTATTGGCTCAACATGTAGCATCTAGAGACATCATCTATCCCAAATTGTGGACGTCTTAGGTTATGTATATGGCTATGTATATGGAAATAATTAACCTTCCATTCTATTGCAACAAGTGCATGCACCATAAATGATACACTTTGATGATAACATACCTATTGTTAGCATGAATGCATGATAATTACATGCTAATATTTAGTGAGATGAGCAACAATAATGCAAATGAGATATTTATATTTGTAGCTGAGATAGATAATAAAACGTGAGACAATTATGGTAGAACTGTTCAGGCATTCTAAGCACTTTTCTTTATAGATATTGCTTTCGCTGGAACCTTATGAATTGGTCATCTTGGATGAATTACCAATGTTAGTTCTAATAAATTCTCTATGCTAATTTACTGGAACTGGGCTGTTATAATAAGTTCACTACTACAACCTTTTGCCATGACAAATAGTTCTATAGTGTAATTAAAGTAGAGACCACGATTCTACACTAAATTTAATCTATTTATAGCTAACTTGAAAAAGTACCTGTTGATTTCAAAATTTGAATCTATTGTCTGCCTATATGGCTAAAAATAATGGAAGTGACTTTGCCCCCTACATTTAGTCAAGACAGATGGTATCAACAAATACTAGTTCATAATCAATTTCACTGATACTTCTTGATTGCAATATACAAACTAATTGAATATGCTAATAAATTTCATAGAATGTTCTTAAGCACATTCAAATTTTTTATTTGCTTTTCTTTCTTAGCAGCTTTAATTATTTGGAAGATGCTACACTAGTTGGCTCAAAATAATGAGAAGCGATTTCGCCCTCAGTTGTTTTGTCAAAATCAATTAATCAACAAGCACTTTGCTTTTTTAATTTTGTATTTTGATTTTACAAATTTTAATGAGCACAATTCATCATTTAATTGTTTCTCTATTTTTTAATCTTTTTCTTCTTTCTTCTTTATTCTATCTTCATTTCAGCAGATTATCTGATGGATTATGCAATATAAATATAATGATAATATATGTTAAAATTTTTTGCTATTTTGCTATGTATTTCATTTATATTATGATATTTTCTAAGGTATATTCTCAGATGAAAGTACTATTGTATTCAATTATCAAAGGCCTACCCAGTATTAGGTTTTGGGGATGTTATTGTAGAATCATGTCAATCCACTGTTAGTGTGTCACTTGTAGAAAAACTATTACTTTTCTTAGTTAAACTATTATGCGGAGTTGGCACTTTTCCAATTATCTCCTTTACAATAAGTGTTCGGTTTGTTAACTTAAATTAATATGTAGGAGCCCTTTTAGCTACTTAGCTAACTCCAACTTACTTAGATAAAACAGAGATAATGGAAAACAGGATCGACACTCGAAGGTAGACATGCATATCCAGGAACACATATACCAGCTGCATCTTACAAATGGAGCCGCTATTGTGAGGTAGAAACCAATGAAGGAACTGTTGTGTGAATAGCGAACTCAGTGTGATGGGATTTGCAACTACTTAAGAATTTAGTGCATTGATTGTTTTTGTTATTATGAATTTGTGTAAGAAAAAAAGTAATGCAACCTGGATGCTTGACTAGCTTATTATGAAGCCTTACATGTAATAACCCTACATATATAGAAATAAATAATAGCCCTTGATACATGTAAACAATCAATGCCGCCTGCAGAAAAATATAAACAGAAGTCGGCCAGAGGTCTACCATACGAAACAATGAGCAACTTGCTGTGACTATTAAATAAGCTATATGTAATAGAATATAAAGATACAATCTAAATAACCATCTAAATGTAAATACTATTAAATCACCAATCATCATGTAATGTAATAAATAACTGAAGTTCATCAATGAGAGAGTTAACATGTAAAACCTAATAGCTGCAATCATAATAACAGGCAAGCAATGATGAGTAGGAAAGCTATAATGATAAAAAACTCCTACACCTATCTGTAACCTGAGAGCACACAAGGTAACTACAGCTGTCGCCCTCCCCACTGTGGAATAGCTATAAGGAGGCTGCTCCAGCATACCTTTAACTGGATGTGGGAACCACCATACAATTACCCTAGCTCGTAAACGTTTAGCTTTCCATCAGAATATAAAATAACCTGACCAGAGAAAATAAATCCAACATAGATTTGCTCATCATTAATTACATCACTTCAAGTATATTTATAGCACTTGGTAATAAACAACTAAATACTCGACTAGTACCTGTTAATCATTCTTGTTTACAGTTTTTCCCTCATTTAATATTTCTGCTATGACTACGCAACGTCAGTATTAATTCAACTATGCTGTTTGACCATCTGTCATTTTGTCAAAATACTTTCGAGCATAATTTTAAATATAATTGCACAAAATGTTTACAAAATGAAATAATCAATCCTATCATGCTTTTACATTTTAATCATTATAATCATTATAAATATTTTTAGTCTTTGTTTCATTCATCCTTTCCTCTCATCTTGACCACACATGATAGTTTTGATGGATTATGTCACACTCCCCCTCCAGCATAACTAATTAAGGGTGACCACTTGTTCTCTGTGTACCATTTCTGCTGCCTTCTTGATTATCTCATTTGCTTCTTTCATCTCCCAGCTAGTCTTTTCATGTGACTCTTCCTTAGTGATTTTAACACAATGTCTTTCTCTGTAGTTAACATCTTTTTGTGTCTTAAAAACGACGGGTTCCTCCGAGATTTCGCTATTGTGCACATGCTGCGTAGCTCGTTCAATTTCTCATTGAATATTTCATAATGTTTCCTGTAGAGTTTCATTCCTTTTATCACTATCATTAGCGTCATAATTTCATCAATTCTACTTGTATGTGCTAGATCTGGGTGAATTGTAGTGTTTGGATAGAAGAATTTGTATGTTGATCTTAACAATTTCGATATTGATGCTTCGTCATAGAATGCACTTATATTTTCTAAAACCTCTTCTTCACTGATGTTTTCTGGTTCATTTTTCCCCAGTCTTACCATGGTAATGATTTCCACTCTTCACATTATGTCATAATACCAATATTGTGAGCTCCAGAGTTCTCCCCATACGATGTCATTGATTCCTGAGAACAATATTAATGTTTCTGTGGATCTTTTTTCAATTTCGTTGTGGACTTTCTTAATCTGCTTACATATTGGTTCTCCTTCCACTGCAATTTGATTTTGAGGTTCCAGTAGTTCATCAATTTCTTGTCTTGTAAACACTTCAGTGCACAGTACTTTAATTAATGATTTGGTCTCATGTTCATAAACCTCGCTGAATATTCTCTGTACTATGTTGTTTTCCGTTCTCTTCAGACCGTAATTTCTACCAATAACCTCTCATCATCAGTATCGAAACCATGAGAGCTCACTGGGTTCTTGTTTGCCACATTTTTCTAAGTTAACTTTATCAATCATTTCTTGGGTGTTTGGTGTCAGAGCAGTATCAGTAGATTGCAACAGCTTTTCTTCCATTAGCATCTCCTCCTTTCTTTTGCTCACCATTTTGATGATTTCAATAGGACAATTTTTTCCTTCTTTTCGCATTGTCTCAGATCTCTTAATAATTTTGGTGTATGCAAACTGGGGATAGTTCTTCAAATATTTTCTTATTTCTTTTGTGATCAACTCATGCACTCTTTTTTCTTTCACCGCTTTTATTGTTTGTAGCATTTCTGCATGCTCCCCTCTTATTAGGTTGCATGTAGTGAGCCATGGTTGACATTTGAGTGCTCTCAGTTTTGTGTTAGAAGTTGCACCCCACATGTACTTTTTGGTTTCATCTGTTAGTATTTCAACTTTGCTTGGACAAATACCTGTCTTGTTTGCTAGCTCTATTACACTAGGTCTTCCCAATGTGTGCTGTTGCATTAATAGTTTCGTGAAGTGTTTTTCGAATCTCTGTTGTACTTTCTTTGTGGGGGATAGTGGTAATATCTCAACATTTTGCAGCAACCATTGTTTGATGTTTGTGCGAATTGGTGCCACAGCTATTTCATATTTCTTCTGTTGAGCTATTTGTCATTGCTCCTTCCTCATCATAGACAGTACTATTTTGTCATTATTTGTTAGTGCAATTGCTAGTATCCATATTGCTGTTCTCACTCTAATTTCTGGTGCATTGATCTCTTCAAACATTTGCATCTTAAAATTCCGCTTGGCGTCCATTTCATATGCCCGTCTAACTTCATATAATATAGCTTCTGTGCTTTTGTGGTATTTCTTTGTTGGCGATCTTATGTTGATCATCAGCCATTCTTCATGGGTTGGTTTATTGTAGAATCATGCCAACTCAACATGAGGGTGTTATTTAGAGAAAGCTATTACTTTTCTTAGATTAACCACGAATCTGAGTTGACACTTTTCCGTTTTCTCTCCTTTGTAACAAGTGTGCGGTTTATTAAACTAATTTAATATGCAAGAGCCTTTGTAGCTACTTAATTAACTCAACTTATTTAGGTACAGCAGAGAACTTGGAAGACAGGATCGACACTCAATAGTAGACGTGCAACTCCAGGAACGCACTCGCCAGCTGCATCTTACCAATGGAACTGTTGATGTGAGATAGAGAACAATACTGGAATGGCATTGTGAATAGCGAACTCAGTGTAAATGGAATGGCAACTACTTAGTAATTTAGTGCATTGATTGTTTTTGTTATTACGAACTAGTGCAATAAACGAAGTGGTGCAACCGTTCGGCTGTAATAGCTTATTATGAGTCCCTACATTTAATAACCCTACATATAGATAAATAAATAATAGCCCTTTATACATGTAAACAATCAATGCCGCCAGCAAGAAATAAGAACTGTAAGTCGGCCGAAGGTCTCCCTTATATAACATTGAGCAACATGTAACAACTATTAGAGTTACTATATGTAATAAGATATAAAGATACAATCGTAATAAACATATAAGTGTGACCACTGTGAAATCATCAATCATCCTGGAACATAGTAAAGATAGTAACGAATAACTGGAGTTCATCAATAATATAATCAACATGTAAGACTCATAGGTCGCGATAACTCTATCAGACAAGCAACGACAATTAGGAAAGCTATAACGGCAAAAACTCCTATACCTATCTGTAACCTTAGAGTACAGTGTTAACTGGGGGTTGGGAACCACCATACAATCACCCTAGTTCGTATACGTTTAGCTTTCCATTTAAATATACAAAATGACCTGACAATAGAAAACGAATCCAAAGTAGATTTGCTCATCAATAATTACATCTGATTCATTATATTTATAGCACTTTGGTGATAAACAACTAAATACTCGACAAGTACCTGTTAATCTTTCTTGTTGACAGTTTTTCCCTCGCTTTAATATTTCTGCTAATTTTACGCAACGTCAGCTTTAATTCGACTATGCTGTTTGACCATCTTTTGTTTTGTCAAATACCGTCGAGTATAATTTTAGATAATATTGCACAAAACATTTACAAAGTGAAAATAATCAATCCTATCATGATTTACAATTTAATCATTATAATCAATAATAAATTTAGTCTTTGTTTCCTTATCCTTTTCCTCTCATCTTGACCAATCATGATAGAATGATGGATTATGTCACACTCCCCCTCCAGCATAGCTAATTAAGGATGACCACTCTCTCTCCATGTACCATCTCGGCCGCCTTTTTGATTATCTCACTGGCTTCTTTCATTTCCCACGTAACGTTTTCGTACGCCTCATCTTTCGTAATTTTTAACACGACATCTTTCTCTGTTGTTAGCATCTTCTTGTGTCTTAGGAACGACGGGTTCTTTAGAGATTTAGCTATCGTACACATACTCCGTAATTCGTTTAACTTTTCGTTGAATATCTCGTAGTGTTTTCTGTAGAGTTTCATGCCCTTTATGGCTATCATTAATGTCATAATCGCGTCAATTCTACTGGTGTGTGCCAAATCTGGATGAATCGTCGTATTTGGGTAGAAGAATTCATACGTTGATCGTAATGACTTTGAAATCGACGCTTCGTCATAGAATGCACTTATGTTCTCCAGTACTTCTTCCTCGGTGATGTTTTCCGGTTTATTCTTTCCTAATCTGACCATAGTGATAATTTCCACTCTCCTCATTACGTCGTAGTATCGATATTGTGAACTCCACAGTTCTCCCCACACAATGTCGTTGATTCCAGAGAATAATATCACAGTTTGTGTCGACCTTTTTTCGATTTCTGCTCGGACCTTCTTGATTTGTCTGCATATTGGTTCTCCTTCTCTATAGAGGTCGTAGGGTGTGACTTGCTTTTCTATAAAGACTCTTTCTTTATTGTCATTCTTTAACAAAATCTCTTTTGACTTCTTGTAACGATCGTCATTGACAATTCTTTCAGCTGCTTGTCTGCTGTTGACGTATGTATTTTCCTCGTGCCACATTGCTTTAATGGCTCTTTTGTCCTTTAGTCTCCAAGTTGGTAGCAGCATTGGTATGAAGATAGTCGGTGGTGGCGCGCATTTTAATATCGTTGTCAATGTTTTCTCTTCTATCGCCTCATATGTGCCTTGCATTTCTGCTGTTGTGGCCATGCCGAATGTCGCGGGGCAATTGTTTTTTGACTTTTTAATATTTTCCCAGAAAGTATCTGTTAGACCATTCTTCATCAAATTCTGGGCAGTCTCAGGCTTTATTATCATTTTCGACGTAATACATTCTATGTCCACTGCAATCTGGTTTTGTGGCTCCAATAGTTCATCTATCTCTTGTCTAGTAAATGCTTCTGTACAGAGAACTTTAATTAACGATTTGGTTTCTCTTTCATACACTTCTCCAAATATTCTTTGTACAATATTGTTTGTTCTTTCTTGTCGCACCGTGATTTCTACTAGTAGTCTCTTGTCGTCGGTGTCGACCCATGATAGTTCACTGGGCTCCTGTTCGCCCCACTTCTCGATATTAACTTTATCAATCACTCGTTGTGTATTCAGAGTTAAAGCTATGTCGGTGGACTGTAAGAGTTTTTCTTCCGGTAGCATTTCTTCTTTACATTTACTCACCATTTCAATAATTTCAATGGGGCAATTTTTTCCTCTTTCCTCATGGTTTCTGAGCGTTTGATAATTTTGGTATAAGCACACTGCGGATAATTTTTCAGATATTTTTTTATCTCTTTCGTGATCACCTCGTAAATTTTCTTTTCTTCTACCATTTTTATCGTCTGCACTGTTTCCGCATGCTCTCTTCTAATTAAATTCCTAGTCGTTAGCCACGGTTGGTTTTTAAGCGCTCTTAGTTTCGTGTTAGAGGTTGCGCCCCACATATATTTCTTTATTTCATCCGTTAAAATGTCGATCTCAATCTTTGTTGTACTTTTTTTGTCGGAGACATCGGTAATATCTCTACATTCTGCAACAACCACTGTTTAATGTTCGTCGGAATCAGCGCCACAGCTATTTCAAATTTTTTCTGTCTAGCTATCTGTCTCCGCTCCTTTCGCATCATCGGCAGTACCAACTTATCATTGTATGTTAGTGCGATCGTTAGTACCCAAATGGCTGTTCTGGCTCTGATCTCTGGGGCATTAATTTCTTCAAACATTTGTGTTTTAAAGTTCCTCTTAGCTTCCATCTCATACGCTCTTCTGATCTCGTATAACGTGGCCTCAGTACTTTTATGATACTTTTTCGTGGGCGATCTTATGTCTATCATTGGCCACTCTTCATGCGTAGGCTTTTCTGCTTTAATCTCCGACCATACTGTCGCTATCCTTTCCAAATGCTCAGGTGTTTGGTTCATACTGCACTTTAGAAACAAGTTTCCAGTCTCTTCCAAATTTTCAGTTATCCCCAGCAGTTCCATAGTACGTGTTTGATAGTACATGTCGATAGCGATTTTAGGTTCCACCATGATTCTCTCCGCTGGGGCTATTTCATTAATTTGTAAGTCCATTTTTATCAGTTCAGATATTCTTCTTGTACCATTATCCACTGTGAACAAATTATCTAATCTGATTTCCAATTCTTTTATACAGTCCGGTAATTCTTCTGATTTCTGTGTTACGATTAGTATTACCCTCGTCTTCTGTTTCTTAGCTATTTTGAGTGTTTCTTCAATATTAGTTTGAAGTCTTTTTGATTCTATTTCAGCGTCTTTTACAAAATAGACTATCGTCAGATGGTTCTTATCGAGGTTTACTTGTTCACATTCATTTACAATTTTGATTCTGTTCTTTACCAGTTTCTGGACGTCTTTCATTGTGAATTGTTCGTCAAACGTGATATGGACTGTACTTTTGAAGTATGGTCTGTTGAATTGTTCCTTCATATCTTCTTTATATGCTATTATCGTATTGCAAGTTGGACGATTTTTCTTATCAATGACTATTGGGATTGCATAACTTTCGTTTTCTTTGGTGGAAGTGCTGTTTTGTATTAGCTGCTTAGTTTCTGGCGATAGATTGTCGTAAGAATTATATCTCATCTTTCTGTTTGCTATGAAATAAGGATGTATTCTATCTCGTCCTATTTTTGTCATGCGGCTCTCTCTCTCTTCCGATCGTGACGATTTTGTAGTTGTTGATGTTTGTCTGTACAAAAAAATTCCTGAGCTCGTTGTTGTGGGGATTGAACTCGTTGATGGTATCTGCGAAGTATCCATATCAGAGTCATCACTTATGGGTTGTGTATCCCAACTTCCCATAGCTACTGAAGTTATTTCCTCGCCGCCCTTTAATTGGCTTTGAGTACTCGTGGATGCTGTTTCCTCGCCGCCCTTTATTTGGCTTTGAGTACTTGTAGATGTTGAAGGGGAGTGTGCATAATTCGGTGTTTCCAACCTCACGCCCTTTAATTGGCGATCAGTATCTTGTTGATGGCCCTCATTTATCCGCCTGCCCGTTAATTGACATTTGGTAGAGGGTGATTTTTCTTTTATTGTCTCCATCCTCATACCCTTTATTCGGTAATCAGATTGAGGAGACCTCCTCCTTATTCTTCGTCGTTTGTTGGTAGGTGTCATCTGCTCCGTCGTCATACCCTTTATTTGGTAATCGGACTGTGGAGCTCTTCTTCTAACTCTGCGCCGCTTGTTGCTGGGTGGAGAATTCTCCATCGTCATGCCCTTTATTTGGCAATCGGATTGCGGAGATCTAGCTATGTTAGTGGAGCTCGCTGATGTTCCCTGTATCCTCACGCCCTTTATTTGACGATCGGTCTGCGGGGTCCTTCTCCTTCTTACTCTCCTCGATTTCAGCGGTGATCGTTCTGTACGTTTCATCTTTCCTAAATTCAGTTACTAAATTAATATCCCATATTTCTGGGTCATATTTCAATTTATTTTTAGCTGCCCTCTGGGGCATTATTCTTCTTTCAACTTCAGGTTCATCTCTCTCGGGTCTATATTCTTCTTGAAATTCTTCTTCGTGAACACTATCTAGATCGTCCATTTCGGCATATGTACCATCATCAACCTGTACAATTTTAAACTCTGCGTTTTTGTCAAGGGTTACTTGCTCTATGTTTACTGTTGCTCTTTTTAAATTCTGAAAATGTAATACTCGTCCGTCATTCAATTTATAGTTATTATTGGGTAGTGTTTGTATTACCGTGAATGGCCCTGACCACTGTGTTTTAAGTTTCCTTACTTGGTTCACGTCTTGTGTTCTCATAAGAGTGTATGCGTAAACTTTCTCCCCTACCCTGTGTGGTTCGCCATATATCTTTTTGTTGAAATTTCTTTCTTGCCTTATTGCTGACTTCTTTATATTATGGCACATAGCTTCGTGGATTCCTGTTATCTGGTCTTTCAATCTTCTTATGTAATCGTGATCCGGCTTCTCGGAGTATGCATGGTATTGCATTGACACCGGCGTTGCCGCCTCTCTTCCATACATTGCTTTGTATGGAGTTATTCCCGTTGTAGTGTGTACCGATGTATTGTAGAAATATTCGACTATTTCTAATACTTCTCTCCAATCTCTTCCTCCAATTCTCGATGTTAACACTCTTATTAATTTTATCATCGTTCTATTCAATCTTTCTACCACTCCATTGGCCTGTGGATGATATGCGGTTGTCTTCTCTGTTAGTATCTCCATTAGTTTTGTCATTTCTTCAAACAATTTACTCTCGAATTGAACGCCCCTATCAGATATTATTGTTTGCATTGGTCCAAATTTTAAGATCCATTCTTTTATAATTTTGTCCGCTACTACTTTTGCGGTCGTTGAGTCTAGTGGTATCATACGAGCGTATTTTGTGAAATTGTCAACTAACACTAGTATATACTGATAACCTTCATCATCTTGAGGCAATTTTTCCAAATCCACATGAACGATTTCATTAGGTGCTGTTGCCATGATTTTTTCAAGCGGTGCTATTTGTATTGGGAAGTGACTCTTGTTATTTATCAGACATGTGTTACATTTATTAATCACATCTTCCACTGTCCTTCAAACACTCGTGGTTATAAATCGCGCATTAAAGGTGTCCTCGGTTTGTATTATTCCCAAGTGTCCATTTTCATGTATCTTCCTAACTAATTCCCTTTTGTAATATTCAGGGATCGCTATTCTTAGCGTCTTTCCTTCTATGTACAAAAGTCCATTACTATTTAATTTCCATTTGTATCGCTGAAAATAGCTTTTAGCTTCTTTCGCCATTATCCAGTCATTGCTATTTATCTTCTCTCTTATATCTTTAAGTATCAAATCGCTTTTTTGCTTTTCAATTATGTCTCTTTCGGATATCTCTTCCTTAATCGTTATTGGCATTATCGCATTCCCTTTCTTGTCTGTATTAATTTCGGGTAGTTCTACGTATTCATCATGTGACATAAAATGAAACTTCTTCTTTTCGCCGTCCAGTTTTTCTATGTCCCTTTGATATTCAGGCAGTGCTGTCCAGAAATCTGCGTTTTTATGTAACGTTCCTTTCCGATGTTCTATGTTAAACTTAAACTCATTTAAATACTCTTTCCATTGCGATACGATTGATGACTTGTCACCTGAAAATTTTTTAAGCCATGCCAGCCCACTGTTATCAGTCCTTACTTTAAATGTCTGTCCTATTAGAAAGTATCGAAATTTCTTTATACTCTCTACCAGTGCTAGCATCTAAAGTTTCGTTGATCCATAATTTTCTTCGCTCTGTTTTAACTTTCGGCTAAAAAAATGTATCGGCACTTCCTTGCCGTCCTTGATCTGGCCCAAACACGCCCCTATGGCGACATTGCTCGCGTCACAATCGAGAATAAATTCTCTTCCATAATCTGGTGTATTTAGTGATGGCATTTGGCTTAATTCATCCTTTATGTTGTCTAATTGTTCTTGTTCTCTCCACGTCAATTCGAAGATTTTATTTTTCTTTAGTAACTCTGTCATCTTACTGGTTTTGTGCGCCACGTTAGATATAAAAGAACCGTAGTAATTAATAAAGCCCATAATTCTTTGTAAATCTTTTTTCGTTTTCGGGCTATTAATATTCCGAATCATGTCTCTGGCATTATTTTTCATTCGTATTTCTCCTTTCCGAATTTCTCTCCCCAAAAATACGACCTGCTCCTTTAGAATTTCACACTTTTTTCCATTCACTCGTAGGCCCGCTTTGTATAGGATATTCAGGGTTCTATCTAACTTTTCGAAATGCTCTTTGATTGTTTCACTTGCTATGAGTATGTCGTCTATGTACGCACTTATTCCTTTTTCAACTTGTCTGTTGTTTTGTTTCAGCACTTTTGTCACATACCTCTGAAATGTGGCCGGTGCATTACATAATCCGAAGGCCATGTACATCCACTCAAACAGCCCGTACGGCGTTATAAATGCTGTTTTTTCAATATCCGAAGGTTCCATGGGCACTTGCCAGTATGCCTTGCATAAATCTATGCATGTGTAGTACTTGTTTTTGCTGGCTTCATATATAATGTCTTCTATTCTTGGGAGTGGATATGCGTCCTTTTTTGTTATGTCGTTCAGTTTCTGGAAGTCTATGCAAAGTCTGTATTTCTCGCCTTGTTTTACGAACACCGTAGGCGCAGCATAAGGGCTTTCACTTGGCCTAATTATCTTATTATCAATAAGTTCATTTAATATAGTATTGTAATGTTCTTTTAACTGTTCAGGAACTCTCCTGCATGGCAATCGTATTGGCTCCTCCGAGGTGGTTATGATTTTATGCGTTTCTCCAACCGCTTTCCCCACACTTATTTCTCCATAATTAAAAATTTTTCCATGTCTTTTAAGTATTGTTATCAGTTGTTTTCTCTCTTCTGCGCTTAGGTGCCGATACTCCTCTTCGCTTATTTCTGGTATTTGGTACTCCTTGTTTTCTTCCTGAATCAAGTTTATTACCTTTTCCACCATTTTTTTCTCGGTTCTAACTTTTTTCCCTTTTAACTTCAACGTGTCCTTTTTTATATTGACTGTATGGTTAGTTGCATTTAACATTGGTATTACGCCTCTGCCATTCTTTACCACACATAAACTTGATGGTATGGAAATTTTCTTTGTATTTATGCCTTTCTGATCATAAATCATAACTTCAGATGTGATCTCACTCTCCGTTTCTATTTGGCACATCTTCCAGTTATTTGGTAGAATTTTCTCATTTTCCGTTAACCAAAATTCTATAGTTCCTGTTTCTTGCTCTTCTCCACACGTAGTTATCGTTTCCTCTTATATCGGCTTTGTATCCGTTGTGGTCTTACATTTCTCTTTCACTTGTTTCGTTATATTAACGACCAATTTTTCAACAAACTTGTCCTCTGTTTGACAGTTTTTATATATTTCGGACTGTGTTTCTTCTCCAGGTACACTTTCGCTTAGTTTCTCTGGTTCTTGTACTACTATGTTTTTGATCACTTTGACACTATTTCCTTTTTCTTTTTCTGCTTCATCATTTGTTAGAGTTGTCAATCGAATTTTGTCTTTTAACTCGTCTATTTGCAGCTGCTTTAGAATATTGTCTTCTCTCAAATTCACGTTCTCTTCATGCATTTGAGTGATCATCTGCTTTAGATTTTCACTCTCCATTTTTATTTCCTTCTTCGCTTCTATTAGTTTTTCGATTTGTTTTTGGAAGACATTTCTTTGCTCTGTTAGTCTAGAGCTAGTGTGATGCGTGATTTCTTCAATACGTTTGTCTTTATCAGCATTTGCTAATTCTACTTCAAACATTCTTTGAGTTAAATTCTCTATTTGTAGCATTAGTTCATGCCGTTCTTTATTATTATCCTGTATTACTTTTCTTAATTCGGTAATCAACATTGCTGTACCTTCGTCTTCTTGCAATGCCATCTCTGTTGGGGAATTTTGACTTTCAGGGGATGTGTTAACAACCGCCGGGGTTGTTTGATTTTGGGGTGTCCTTTGAGTTTTAGCTTTCGTTCTTTGCTTTTTCCTTGAATTCACCATTTTAATAATTACTAGAGGCAATTGTATTTGGGTCCCTTACCAGTTTTTGTACTCCTGGTTTTTATTCGTCTTTTTGCTTGTTTCCTCTTCATTCTTGAGCGAGAAGAAACAACTATCTTAACCCACTCGTAAGTTCGTAGTAGAATTCTTGTTCGTAAGTCTCCATACACTTTCGTTAACTATTACGCCATCTGTTTTCTCTCCTTGGTGCACGCTCTTTGAGCGCCTGTCACGGTCGCCATGTAGAATCATGCCAACTCAACATGAGGGTGTTATTTAGAGAAAGCTGTTACTTTTCTTAGATTAACCACGAATCCGAGTTGACACTTTTCAGTTCTCTCTCCTTTATAACAAGTGTGCTGTTTATTAAACTAATTTAATATGCAAGAGCCTTTGTAGCTACTTAATTAACTCAACTTATTTAGGTACAGCGGAGAACTTGGAAGACAGGATCGACACTCAATAGTAGACGTGCAACTCCAGGAACGCACTTGCCAGCTACATCTTACCAATGGAACCGGTGATGTGAGATAGAGAACAATACTGGAATGGCATAGTGAATAGCGAACTCAGTGTAAATGGAATGGCAACTACTTAGTAATTTAGTGCATTGATTGTTTTTGTTATTACGAACTAGTGCAATAAACGAAGTGGTGCAACCGTTCGGCTGTAATAGCTTCTTATGAGTCCCTACATTTAATAACCCTACATATAGATAAATAAATAATAGCCCTTTATACATGTAAACAATCAATGCCGCCAGCAAGAAATAAGAACAGTAAGTCGGCCAAAGGTCTCCCTTAGGTAATCTTGAGCAACATGTAACAACTATTAAAATTACTATATGTAATAAGATATCAAGATACAATCGTAATAAATATCTAAGTACATCCAATGCGAAATCATTCATCATCATGTAACATTGTAAAGATAGTAACAAATAAATCGAGTTCATCAGTAATATAATCAACATGTAAGACTCATAGGTCGCAGTAACTCTATTGGACAAGCAATGACGATTAGGAAAGCTATAACGGCAAAAACTCCTATACCTATCCGTAACCTTAGAGTACAGTGTTAACTGGGGTTGGGGAACCACCATACAGTTACCCTAGTTAATATACATTTAGCTTTCCATTTAAATATACAAAATGACCTGACAATAGAAAACGAATCCAAAGTAGATTTGCTCATCAATAGTTACATCTAATTCATTATATTTATAGCACTTTGGTGATAAACAACTAAATACTCGACAAGTACCTGTTAATCTTTCTTGTTGACAGTTTTTCCCTCGCTTTAATATTTCTGCTAATTTTACGCAACGTCAGCTTTAATTTGACTATGCTGTTTGATCATCTTTTGTTTTGTCAAAATACCGTCGAGTATAATTTTAAGTATAATTGCACAAAACATTTACAAAGTGAAAATAATCAATCCTATCATGATTTACAATTTAATCATTATAATCAATAATAAATTTAGTCTTTGTTTCCTTATCCTTTTCCTCTCATCTTGACCAATCATGATAGAATGATGGATTATGTCACACTCCCCCTCCAGCATAGCTAATTAAGGATGACCACTCTCTCTCCATGTACCATCTCGGCCGCCTTTTTGATTATCTCACTGGCTTCTTTCATTTCCCACGTAACGTTTTCGTACGCCTCATCTTTCGTAATTTTTAGCACGACGTCTTTCTCTGTTGTTAGCATCTTCTTGTGTCTTAAGAACGACGGGTTCTTTAGAGATTTAGCTATCGTACACATACTCCGTAATTCGTTTAATTTTTCGTTGAATATATCGTAGTGTTTTCTGTAGAGTTTCATACCCTTTATGGCTATCATCAAAGTCATAATCACGTCTATTCTACTGGTGTGCGCCAAATCTGGATGAATCGTAGTATTTGGGTAGAAGAATTCATACGTTGATCATAACGATTTCGAGATCGACGCTTCGTCATAGAATGCGCTTATTTTTTCCAATACTTCTTCCTCTGTGATGTTTTCCGGTTCATTCTTTCCTAATCTAATCATAGTAATAATTTCAACTCTCCTCATTACGTCGTAGTATCAGTATTGTGAACTCCAAAGTTCTCCCCACACAATGTCATTGATCCCAGAGAATAATATCACAGTTTGTGTCGACCTTTTTTCAATTTCTGCTCGGACTTTCTTAATCTGTCGGCATATTGGTTCTCCTTCTTTTCTCATCATCGGCAATACCAACTTGTCCTTGTATGAAGACTCTTTCTTTATTATCCTTCTTTACTAAGATCTCTGTTAATTTCTTTGAACATTTGTGTTTTAAAGTTCCTTTTAGCCTCCATCTCATACGCTGACATATGTATTTTCTTCGTGCCACATTGCTTTAATGGCTCTTTTGTCTTTTAATCTCCAAGTTGGTAGCAGCATTGGTATGAAGATAGTCGGAGGTGGCGCGCATTTTAATATCGTTGTCATTGTTTTCTCTTCTATCGCCTCATATGAGCCTTGCATTTCTGCCGTTGTGGCCATACCGAACGTAGCAGGATAATTGTTCTTCGACTTCTTAATGTTTTCCCAGAAAGTATCGGTTAAACCATTCTTCATTAGATTCTGGGCAGTCTCAGGCTTTATTATGATTTTCGACGTAATACATTCTATGTCCACTGCAATCTGGTTTTGTGGTTCCAATAGTTCATCTATCTCTTGCCTGGTAAATGCTTCCGTACAGAGAACTTTAATTAACGATTTAGTTTCTCTTTCATACACTTCTCCAAATATTCTTTGTACAATATTGTTTGTCCTTTCTCGTCGCACCGTGATTTCTACTAGTAGTCTTTCGTCATCGGTGTCGACCCATGATAGTTCACTGGGCTCCTGTTCGCCCCATTTCTCCAGATTAACTTTATCGATTACTCGTTGTGTATTTGGAGTTAAAGCTATGTTGGTAGACTGTAAGAGTTTTTCTTCCAGTAACATTTCTTCTTTACTTTTACTCACCATCTCAATAATTTCGATGGGGCAATTTTTTCCCTCTTTCCTCATGGTTTCTGAGCGTTTGATAATTTTGGTATAGGCACACTGCGGATAATTTTTCAGATATTTCTTTATCTCTTTTGTGATCACCTCATGAATTTTCTTTTCTTCTACCATTTTTATCGTCTGCACCGTTTCCGCGTGCTCTCTTCTAATCAAATTCCTAGTCGTTAGCCACGGTTGATTTTTAAGCGCTCTTAGTTTCGTGTTAGAGGTTGCGCCCCACATATATTTCTTTGTTTCGTCCGTTAGAATATCAATCTCACTTGGGCATATCCCCGTTTTGTTTGCTAGTTCTATTATGCTGGGCCTTCCCAATGTATGTTGCTGTACTAACAACCTTGTAAAGTGTTTCTCCAATCGCTTTCCCCACACTTATTTCTCCATAATTAAAAATTTTTCCATGTCTTTTAAGTATTGTTATTAGTTGTTTTCTCTCTTCTGCGCTTAGGTGCTGGTACTCATCTTCGCATATTTCTGGTATTTGGTACTCCTTGTTTTCTTCCTGAATCAAGTTTATCACCTTTTCCACCATTTTTTTCTCGGTTCTAACTTTTTTTCCTTTTAACCTCAACGTGTCTTTTTTGATATTGACTGTGTGGTTGGTTGCATTTAACATTGGTATTACACCTCTGCCCTTCTTTAGTACACACAAGCTCGATGGTATGGAAATTTTCTTTGTATTTATGCCTTTCTGATCATAAATCATAACTTCAGACGTGATCTCACTCTCTGTTTCTATTTGGCACATCTTCCAGTTATTCGGTAGAATTTTCTCATTTTCCGTTAACCGAAATTCTATAGTTTCTGTCTCTTGCTCTTCTCCAAACGTGGTTATCGTTTCCTCTTGTACAGATATAGTCCTGTTTGTGTAGTCAATTATACATTTGTTATCCATCAAGAAATCATTTCCTAATATTACTTCATAAGGAAGTGCATTTTTTTCAGTGTCTATTACTGTGAATGTTTGCGAGAATGTAGTGTTAGCAATTCTCATCGGTACTTCCAATATTTTCCCTTTTGTATCGATGTAATGTCCTGAAGCATTGAGTAATCTGCTATTTTCTTTTTCCAACTTTTTCTTATCAATTCCTATCCTTGCCGCACATTCGTCGGTAATGATGGATATTACCGCTCCCGTATCAATGGTTGCTTTAACCATCACTCCATTTATGACGACCGTGATTGTATTTGTCTTAATCAGGTCCGTTACAATCAACACGGGTGCACGTTTTTCTGGAGGCGGCGCTCCATCTAATTTAAATTATCGTCTTTTAATTCTTCTTCTTGTTCCGGCTCATCTTCATCTTCCAATAAGTCTTCTTCTTCAAAGTAAGCCTCCTCCTCTTCTATGAAATTAATCTGACGTTTACAAAATTTCTTTGTATGTCCTTTTTTCCCGCATGTTTGGCATTTCAAATCTTTTCGGTTTATCCGTTTTACCGTACCGTCTTTCAATTTTATTTTGATAATTTCTTCTTTTGGTTTCCCCTCATCGTCCTTTTTAGTTTTGTTTGTACTAGTATTTATTGCCGGTACTATTTTCGTTGTAGATGATTTTTCATTGATTCGCGCATTATTTTCCATCGTTACTTGGATTCCCAAACCCTTCCTTATCATCCTCTCTAGCGAGTCATCCGCATCGCATTTAATTTCAAATTGTTGCCGGATCGGTTCTGGTAGTCCTTTACAAATATGTGAGAATAGATCGTATTTAGAATACGTGCTCTCTCTTGAGCTAAGTTTCAATAACCTCTCTACTTGTGACATGTAATTTCATAAATCCTCTCACTTGTTCATCTTTAAGCTATTTAACAACATTCGATATTGGCTTTTAAAGCTTTCATCGTCGTAATATTGTTGATATTCTCCAATTAATTTTTTGTAGTTCGATTTAGTCTCTAGATCCAGCACTAGGTAATGCTGGTAAGCTGCACCTCCTAGATATAGGGGAAATCGCGCCGCCGCTTGTTTCTGTATAACATTTCTTTCCTTCATGCTCATCTCGAACATTTGGATCCATTCTTTAAATGTCGGGGAATAGCTGTTCACTCTCCCCGTAAATTTTGGAAGTATTGCTTTACAAGCTGGTGTCTCACTATCTTCCTCTTCAGATAGTATCGTTTCTTCATATATCGGTTTTCTGTCCGTCGTACTATTGCATTTCTCCTTCACTTGTTTCGTTATATTTATGACTAACTTTTCAACAAATTCGTCTTCTGTCTGACAATTTCTGTATATTTCAGACTGACTTTCTTCTATTGGTACACTTCCACTCAATTTTTCCGGTTCTTGTACTATTGTGTTCTTAATCACCTTGACACTACTCTGCTCTTCTTCATTTGTTAGTGTCGACAGTCGAATTTTATCTTTTAAATCATCTATCTGGAGTTGCTTTAAAATATTATCTTCTCTCAGGTTCACGTTTTCTTCATGCATTTGAGTAATCATTTTCTTTAGATTCTCACTCTGCATTTTTATCTCGTTGTTTGCCTCTATTAGTTTCTCGATTTGTTTCTGGAATACATTCCTTTGCTCCGTCAACCTAGAGCTCGTATCTTGCATAATTTCTTCAATCCGTTTGTCTTTTTCAGCATTCACTAATTCTATCTCAAACATCCTTTGAGTTAAGTTTTCTATTTGTAACATTAACTCCCGTCTTTCATTATTATTATCCTCTATTATTCTCCTTAGCTCCATAGTCGTCAGTGCTGCACCTTCATTTTCCTGCTGTAAGACTATCTCTGTTGGAGAATTTTGACTCTCGGGGGATGTATTAACAATCGCTGGGGTTGTTTGATTTTGGGGTGTCCTTTGCGTTTTGGCTTTAGTTCTTTGCTTTTTTCCTGAATTTACCATTTTCATTTCTACTAAGGCAATTGTGTAATGGTGTCCTTTATCAGTATCATGCACTCAAGGTTACTATTGTTCATCATCTTATTGCCTCTTCGTTCTTGAGCGAGAAGAAACAACTATCTTAACCCACTCATAAGTTCGTAGTAGAATTTTCTGTTTGTAAGTCTCCATACACTTCCGTTGACTATCACGCCATCTGTTTTCTCTTCTTAGTGCACGTTCTTTGAGCGCCTGTCGCGGTTGCCATGTAGAATCATGCTAACTCAACATGAGGGTGTTATTTAGAGAAAGCTGTTACTTTTCTTAGATTAACCACAGATCTGAGTTGACACTTTTCAGTTTTCTCTCCTTTGTAATAAGTGTGCTGTTTATTAAACTAATTTAATATGCAAGAGCCTTTGTAGCTACTTAATTAACTCAACTTATTTAGGTAAAGCAGAGAGCTTGGAAGACAGGATCGACACNCTATAGCAACTTAAATCCAATTTTTTGGGGTTGTATACGTTTGCTGACTGATGCATCTTTTCTCAACTTTCCATGTTTTTATCGGGTTGTACACATTGTAGACTGATTCATCCTCTATCGACTTTTCCATGTTTTTTCACTCTTACTTGCCTTTTATACCTTTTATATGGCTGCATACATTTACATGGCTTTATGTGATTGTATGCGTCACATGGTGTTCCACTTTTCCATTGTTTTGTATCACCAAAATCCTGCATTTGCTCTAAATGTATAAACTTGAAATGAGTGTAGCAGGATTCACATTAAATTCATTAGCAAAATGTTTACAAAGAATTTGAGTTTTATTAATAATTCTACATTCATAATTTGCATTGTTAGCTAAAAAAATTATTGTCTCTATATAATTATAGTCAGTCAATTGTAGCAATTAAAGAAAAGAAATTAAATCAATTTAAGTTTAAATAATTCAACATTTGTAATTTAGTTTTAATCAAAAAATGTGTATGTAGAAAAACAAAACCTAAATGTAAATAGATCTGTAAACCAAAAACATATATAATTTAGTTTAATCATGCATGATGTAAAGAGATAAAAGGAATATAATTGGATAAACAATCAATGCAAAAATTCGTTTATTCCAAAAAAACATATATGCTGGGAAATAAAATATTTCATCAATGTGTAACTGAATAAAACATTACTCTATATAAAATTGTTTAAAAGTATTTAGCATACCGAGTTCTTTCTGTAGATGTATTTGTTACCCAAATTCGCTCCAACATTGAAAACTGTCTTCAAAACATCAAGTTAATTACTCATCTCATTCCCTTCTCCGAAAGCATTGCCTTCATGTAATTTCAATCCAAAACCTATTAGCGCCTGTCAAAAAAAACATTACTGGAGCATTCAATCTCTGACGTCTTAAGTGATACTTAGTTGATAATTTGCACTGGTCTTTTATGCTTGATGCAAAGTAACACACAAAGATAATGCTGTATGTCAAAAACTCTCTAATGTACAACAAGTTGACTCACCATTTCCCAAATAGAATATGCCACTTTAATCCCGTCTGCTAAAAATAATTAATGTCAGTTATACAATAATTTTAAAAAAATACAATGGTTGCACACACTCTCATTGAATAATAAAATACAAAAATTAGAACATTAATAGAGGAGTGAGTAGTAATTCCTTCTTTACTAATAAAACACCTAAGAAAAAATACAATAGTAGAGCATGTGTTAAAATTGATTTAATACATGCAATATATAATACTGAGAAGAACCAGGAATAATTTGAAACAAAGTGTTTGGTTTTTTAAAAAATATATAAGTTAATGTAAACTTTTTAGTATTCTCATTATAAAGAAACCATGCCCAAGTTCAATGTTGTACCTTTGTGAAACACTCAGACATTTTAATTTTCAGTGGTCCATCAAATTCGGGAAAAACAAGCTTACTTGGGAAATTAATTGATAAAGATTATTTTGATAGATATTCCAAAGCAATCATTTTTTCCTTCATTTCCAAAGTAATATTTATAGCAAATTTAAAGTGAAAATGAGGCATGTGGAATTTTTCAAGGAATTTTGGAAAGTTTACTAGGTGAAAACAGTGTTCAAAACTTGTAAATAATATTTGATGATATGGGCAAAACTGTGCTACAATCAGAGGCATTTGCTAACCTTGTTATAGCTGGAAGGAATTTAAATTGCAGAATTGTATTAATCACCCATTGAGTTTTTTCAAAGGGATGTTACTCAAGTCTAATTCAGAAAAATGCTTCTGGAATATTTTTGTTTAATTCAGTGTGTGATAGAGCACAGATTAGAATTTTAGGAACCCAGATGGGAATTATGCATGATTTGTTGGCTGCATATAAAAAGGCCATTAGCAAACCATATGGTTATTTGTTTATAAATTTTCTCAGGACATTCCAAATGAATTACGTCTTTTAACAAACCTTGAAGGTAGACAAATTTTCTATGGAGCTGATTCAAGAATGCATCACTTACAAATTCCTAATGGGATGCTCAAACAAGTCTAAGACACAACTCCTAGGAGATGATCAAACTTTAAATTTAATACAGGGGATCGTTTTTAACATTCAACAAGGAATTATCCCACTTGGTGATGAAAAGACTACATTTATAAAATCCCGTCAGTATGTGGAGACTGCACTATTAAAACATTCAAGATCGAAAAAAATTACAATTCTAAGAACGTCAAATGGACTAGCATTTTTCAATTGTCTTTTACACATTATGATGAACTATATATAATATCTGAACACATTAAAATCTCAAATCATTATATACAATGTCTGCTGTCGAAATAGTGCTTATTTCTCTGGAAAATTACAATAGAATAACATCAGATTGCTGTCAAGAACAACATATTGATGGTGACAGCATTAGTATAAAGAGACTCGTATTTCGTGCCACTTTTTTCTGATTGGTCGAGATGAATGGGTTCCGGGATGGCCAGTTGGACTCGCATTACAAATTAGAAAAGAGTTTTGGACAAGGCTTGGTGGTATGCAATCTGAACAGTGTACACCGAAAAAACACCAACGTAGTGATGGGATTTGGAGAATAATACGTCTAATTTCGTCAGCACACATTAAACATTTAAATAATTGTAGAGTTCATTATACCTAAACTTCACATATATCCAAAACAATAAAGACGGCAAATGACCCAAAATTGGNGGATGGCCAGTTGGACTCGCATTACAAATTAGAAAAGAGTTTTGGACAAGACTTGGTGGTATGCAATCTGAACAGTGTACACTGAAAAAACACCAACGTAGTGATGGGATTTGGAGAATAATACGTCTAATTTCGTCAGCATACATTAAACATTTAAATAATTGTAGAGTTCATTATACCTAAACTTTACATATATCCAAAACAATAAAGAGGGCAAATGACTGAAAATTGGTAAATTACATCAAAACCTATAAAATATCAGATATCCATTGCCAATTCCAAATTCTCTTTTAACTGACTTCCAGCCTTAAGATCTTGCAAAGTTTATTGGTTCTTGATTTTAATTGGATTACTTGATTTTTCAAGTATAAAAACCCACTATTCCTTTGATAAAATTATTACATGTTTTTAAATCATAGATAAATTATAATGGTTGACAAAGAGATCTATCAAAGAGGTAAATTATTTAAAATGTTGCAGGATGTTGGGGATAACCCATGCAGCCTCATTAGAGATGAGATATGGAAGAGCAATAAAACTCACACTGGATAGAAACGAGTACTGTTATCTTTGAAGAAGATATGCAGTCCATGTAAATGAAGAGAATGTGAGGTTATTAATTGGTGGGAAGATTACAAG